>PVJH01014985.1:0-55097 GCA_004026705.1 Nesogale talazaci | reverse complement strand
CTATCAAAAAGTGAAAGTTGGATAGGAATGTGAGAAAATAAATTTAATGTTAATGAAAGCAAGTTGCTCACAGCAGGGAATGCAATCCTATTCTTGCTTTTGTGTGTTTGTTTGGGTGAAGGAGCAATAGCAGGCTGAAATGAAAGGGCTGGGCAGAGAAGAAAACTCATACTAATCAGCTATACAGGAGATCATCATGGAATACATTTGTCAGTTTACCGGGCCGATATCTAAGCAGAGAAGATTTTGCTTTGCAGACTCTGCATCTTGATGTGGCAATATGCGTGTGTGAGGCTCCGCGAAGGTCAGCTCTCTCACTAGCTGTGTGTGGTGAGCTGATAAAGGTTTCGAAATTGTGCTTAAATCTCCACTGAGCTCAAAGGTATCTGAGTTCTTATCATTTTAAAGGCTGAGAACTGGAAAAGAGTAAATTATGTGTGTGTTTTAATGATCGGTTGCATATGTTTCAAAAGAGAATGATTTCTTAGAAACAAAGTATAGCAATATAACTGGGCTCAGCCAATTGTGTCTCATTTGGAGGCCGTTTGTAACGCCAGTGGTCATACAAATGCTTTAGGCTCAGTTGTAAGTCTTCGGAGTTGCATTATTGGATAGTTTTACCAAAGGATGGTAACTATTAAACAGAAGGGGCAGGGATTCTAAATCATACTAACTTATACCCTAGGTTCTCATAAAATGCCTCTTGGGATTTCTTAGGAAACCAGGTAAATAGTCAGAGGGTCAGAAGCTGAAATTTCAATGGAAGTCAAAGGCAGAAGGGTTCCCTGAGACCAAAGGATAGAAACCCATTGCTGTAAAAAACACACAGATGGTCTTGCTTGCTGGGAGTATCTGTTTTTAACTGTCTGGATAATCTGGAATATTTACCTTCAGAATCGAACACAATGTTTCCTTCTTTCCTAGTTTCTATCTGATGTAAGAAATAATGGGACTTTCTTTATGGGTTGGTAGTTCAATGAAAGCTCTGTCTGAGTTAATTGCTACACTAGTTCTTTCAGAGTCTGCATTATACACATTTGATCTCATATCCTCCAGGCACAAAAAATGCAGGGTTTGCGTAAAGGAAGCATAGTGTACATGTTTGTTTGTCAACAGGAAACTCCAGATGGCCTCTTCCTCCTCAACATTTTTCTGAATTCAGACTTCCACTTCTATCCCGATTCCTAGTGCCAGACCTGTGGTTTCTCAGATACTAACTGTACATCCTGCCTTGGGAATCATCTTTCTTGCTCATTGCCATTGAGTCCTGAGATGAGCTGATGTGCATGAAGGTTTTAAATATTGAAAGCTTGAAAGTTAATTTTTGATTAATTGTCGCAGAAAAAGGGAACCCTGGTAGCATAGAGGATGATGTTGCAAGGGTGCTAATTGCAAGGTTGGCAGTTCAAACCACCAGGCACTCTACGGGGAGAACAAGACTTTCTACTCCTGTAAAACGGTGGTTTCAGAGATCAATAGCAGCAGCTCTGCCCTATCCTGTAGGGTCATTCTGAGTCAGAATCAACAATGCGACAGTGAGTGAAGAGTAAAATTGTATATGTAAGCCCTTTGGGAAAATATACTCTTTTCTATGACTCTTCCCCTCCCCCCAAAGCAAATATTATTCACACATCCGAGCACTGCAAAGAAGTACTGTTCTATACTGGAACCTACCAGCAAGGCCTTTTGTATTTCTATTTCATGTTTAAGTTTATATTATATTATATTATTATTATTATGAAATGTTAACATTTGCTAGGTACCTTCTTGTTCTTATGGCACATATATATTGTGTATTTTTTGTGGTATTAGTGCCTTTTAGGAATCCTTTTAAGAATAAGGAATTCGAGTAGTGATTTATAATTGAGAGCTATCCCTTGACTTACTTCATTTGGAGATATGGGTTATTTTTGCATAGGTCCTTTTCCCCCTTCCTAACAACAAAGCAATGCCCTTCTTCCCTGGATACAGTCTGCTTCGGGCTGAAGCCCTTGACTGTCCTGGAGTCAGCTCTGATTCATGGCGAAATATTGCTTAGTCATTGAGCCACTTCACGGTCATTGTAATCTTCAAGTTCATTGCTGTGGCCATTGTGTCACTCTCTCACCTTGATGGTTGGCCACATTCTTGCTAACTTTCTTTGCCAAAGATGGTGTTGCTGAAAAGCATGAGGAGGCTGCACGTAACATCTTCCAACTTCACAAGGGGGGCGGAGATTCACTGTCTGCAGTGCATTAGCCCAAGGAGAGAAAGAGATCAGAACCACCTCAGTCTTCAATCTTCTTTTGAAAGTCTGCAACATCACTCTACTTGTATGCTGGCTTCTATAATCCATGGCAGTCACCACACAGAATTCACAGCCGAACTCAAAGACACTTGGCTTTACCCAGCTCAGTGAGTCCATCACGCAGACTTCCCAGAGGAAGTATCTGGAGGCAACTCATTCTGCCAGCAACTACTCTCCCTGCAGGTACCTTACTTCGCTAATAAGTTGAAAAGCCCTCTGCTCTATTCTGTGTCCTGAGTGCCACTCTTCGTGATGTCACCACCACATCTCTCATTGTCTCTGGTATCAAAGTTCTGTCTCCTGGGCTGAGAGGTTTCTTTGTGCAGGGAACGTGGGGTTCAGAAGACTACGCTACCCTTGGTTCGTCTTATTGGTAGTGAGACTCCCTTTTCCACATCTGAGATGACTCATGTAAAATGCAGCTGAGTGGCAAAACCAATCAATCAATCCCCTGTTTCCATTGTTGCCTTTCACAAACTAATGTTAGGACAGTCCAATGACACATATGATAGAAATCAATACTTGAACCCGGATCTTCTAGTGCTCATTGGACTCCATCTTGTTACAGGCAAACCCCCGTTATTTTAAATCACATTGCCAAGTTTCACTAAAAACTAGTTTCTTGCATTTTACAAACATGACTCTTAATTACTTTAATAAGGCTTCCTGTCTTTGTATCTCTTCTTAATGACGCCTCCCCCTCTTTAGCAAAAGAAATATAGATTATTAAAATAAACAAAAACACTTTAAGAATCAAAATTAAGAATAAATGTTCTTTTTGAGCTTCGTTCTTGACAAAACAGGGCAAAGAGAAGTGGCTCACCAAGGGAAAGCAAATAATTTTTTAAGAGAAAATAAACAGCTTTAGGAAAAAGTCCATCTCAGTGGGTAGAGACAGGAGTAGAAATCTACGTCTTTTCACTGAAGATCTAACTGGTGGTTCCAGACACTGACCTGTGATAGAAATTTTAAGATATCACCCCGAGTGATGGTCTTGTACAAAAGAGTGCACACCATGTGATCCCATTCATATCGAACTTCAGGAAAGAGAAATATAATTTCAGGTCCAGGTATCAGGATTGTACTAAGCCTGAGAGGTGGTATCATATGAGAAGCAATGCCAAAAAACTTTTGGGGGTGATGAGAATATTTTCACAAGTATATTATATACCTTTCTTAAAGCTCATTAAAGTACACATATAAAATAGATGCATTTTTGGTGCATGTACAGTACCTTGAAGTTGACCATCTTTCAAAATCTTTTTATAAATCCTGAGAAAGTTAATTTTATATATTGACTTGTTTAGGAAACCTACTAATGTGAACAATGTCTGAAATGTGATTATAATGAGGAAAAGCCTGATAAGACTCTCAGTAGCTATATTCTTAAGGAGTGTGCTGCAAAAAAAAAAAAGTATGCTGCTTTTATTGAAAACTTTAAATGTAAATTCCCATTCATAAACAATGATGTAACCCAAACCCACTGCCATTAGGTTGATTCCAACACATAGCAATCCCAGAGAGGGTTTTTAAGAATTAAATCTCTACAGGAGCAGAAAATCTCACCTTTCTCCCCTGCACCGGTTCAAATTGCTGACCTTACGCTTAACTGCCCACAGAGTAACTCAATATGCCACAAGGAATATATGATGGAGAAATTATCCATAAAATCAAATATATTTTCTACCTGTGATACACAGTATTTTAATTTAATAAGGGAACCAGAGTAATACAAGCCCGCATATCATTATTACTTTGGGGAAAACCATGAAAACAAAGCCCACTTTTGATGGTGAGAGATTGTTGACGATCCAAACAGGTTCATAAAATATAAACACAAGGATCATTTCTAAAATTTACAAACTCTGTAACTTTCTGATTAACTCTACTTTTTTAAAGACCAGCCTTAATTTATATTATTAAGTGTTCTCCATTTACTTTTGTGTTAAATGTATTCCACCCAATATTTTGACTTTTTAGATAAAACAGCCAGATTCTTTTTTTATGAAAGAAAAGAATATTAAACATTCATTTGCGGAGAAGTCCAATTCTCATCTTTACTGTCAAATAAAATACAAAGTAATACAGCACAAGAAACTTCATCGGCCTATCATAAGAGGATTATTTAAAATGTGTTTTCCCAAGCCTGGAGGCAATGAGAGAAATTCAGTTTTTCCCTCTACCATTCATGCTTTCTATGTAATTTTAGGGTATTTTGGAAGCAATCTTTTTTTATATAATTCCTTCCAATTTTTACTTTTCTAATACTATTCAAAGGAGCCCAGTGGAGTAATGGTTTCACACTTGCCTGCTAACTGAAAGGCCAGCAGTGTTATTCTGTCCTGTAGGGTTGCTAAAACTCAGAATCTACTCCACGACACACAGCAACATCTTTATTTAATTCTTAGTAGGGAGAACGAAAGAAGTCCGCCTAGAATGTTTCTTAGAAGTGAAGGTGGCAAGACTTCCCCTCACACATTTTAGAGATAATCACCAGTGCATAGAGGATGACACAGTATTTTATTCTTTTGTGCACAGGGTGGTCATGCATCTGATCCAACTCAACAACATTTAAAACAGCAACAGCATTTAGATTTCATAAAAATCCTTGTTTCCTATATCCATAAAGATCAGAGATTCTCAACCTTCCTGTTGCCATGACCCTTTAATACAGTTCCTTGGGTTGTAGTGACCCCAACCATAAAATCATTTTCATTGCTACTTCCTAACTATAATTTTGCTACTGTTATGAATTGTCATGTAAATATCTGATATGCAGGATGTATTTTCATCATTACAAATTGAACATAATTAAAGCATAGTGGTTAATCACAAAAACAACATGAAATTATATATTGTGAAATATTTATTTCTAATTTCAAGTAAATGAAGATTTGTCTTGAAGCATGGTGTAGCATGAGTAACAGTCTTCATGCTGGATAGTCATATGTGGATTTATCTGCATGCGGACTGGCCTGCCTGGGGACAGATAAAGAAGTGGTGTCTTGGTTCCAAAGACCATCAGAAATATGTATTTTCTAGTGGTCTTAGGCAACCCCTGTGAAAGGATTGTTCGACTCCCAAAGGGGTCGTGGTGCACAGGTTGAGAACCACTGATAGAGATGGTTAGAGATGAAGATTCACTCAGTGTCTCTTAGATACCCATTCCAGAAGTCTGAGTAGAGAAAATTTTCACTAAGGCAGAACAGAAGATAGGAAAATCTTTTGAAGGCTGGGATAAATCAATTTCCCACATTAAGAGTTCAGTGGCTATATTTAGAAGCTCAAGTTTATTAGTTAAAACTGCAATCCAATATCCCTCATGAACCAAACCCAAACCAAATTCACTGTCATTGAGTCAATACTGACTCAAACATTAACCTGAAAGACCAGAATAGGATTGCCCCAGTAAGTTTATAAGAGTAGTTTTCAGAAGTGTAAAGCCCTGTCTTTCTCCCTCCAGTATTCATGAATAGAGACACAAAAATTCCCAAGAAAATATCAAAAAGTAATTCACCATGACCAAGTAAGATCATTTTCAGGGTTGTATGGATTAAAAAACAAAGACCCAAACAAAAACAACAATGTATTCCACCACATAAATAAGACAAGGACTAAGAACCATATGTTCAAATTGATAGATGCTTAAACAGCATTTGAAAATATCCCAGTGTCGCATTTCTGATAAAAATAAAAGTAGATGAGGGAAAATAAGATGGCAATGTGAACACAGAGACAAGATTGCAGTTTCAGTAGCCACCAGAACCTGGTAGAGACCAGAGCAGATTCTTCCCTAGGGCTTCTGAAGGGAATACTGCTTTGCCAACAACTTTATTTCAGCCAGTGATACTAATTACACGCTTCTGGTCTCCATGTATGATAAACTTACCTTGTTGAAAGTCACTCAATTTGTTGTAAAGTGTTATGGCAGCCACTGGGAACTAGTGCAATATTAATTATATTTAATAGTGTACAATCATCTAATTACTATTTTCAAAAACACATATTTTCCACCTACCTGGACCTGTTAAAAGTGACCTAGTGAGATTATTCATTTCATCAAAGAATGAAGTTGTGATCTGGAATTTATTTGTATTTGTAGATTGCTTAAAGTAGCATTGGCATTTTCACAATATTGTCTTCCTACCCATGAACATGACTATTCTCCCATTTGTGTGTCTCTTTTAGTTGCTTGGAACACTGTTCTGCAGTTTTCCTTGTGCAAGTATTTTATTTCTTTGATTAGGTTTATTCCTAAGTATTTAATCTTTTGTGTGGTATGACAAATTGTATTGTTTTCTTGATATGTTTTTCAGAGCATTCTAGTGATATATAGGAATCATGTTAATTCTGCTAATTAATCTTATATACTAGTACTTTACCAAATCCCTCAAGTGTTTCCAACAGTCTTTTTGTGGAGTCTATTGGGTATTCTCACTATAAAAGTATAATGCCTGCATGAAATTTAGCAAGCAGCTATCTAACAGGGAAACAACAAAGCCCACATGGAAGAAGCATGCCAGCCGGTGTGATCATGAGATGTCAATGGGACTACGTATCAGAAGTTCAATAACAAGCAATAAAATTGACATGAAGTAGAGATCTAAGGTCCACCTGTAAAATAATTCGCCATTCCCCCACAGAAGAGCCACACAGAAGGGATGATATATCTAGGGTATGGTGATAAAACATTGATGAAACACATAACTACCCTCTAGTTCTTTAATATTTCATCTCCTTACCATTATAGTCTTTATATTACTTCACTAATTTTATCAGACCTTCATTGATCCATTTGTATAATTTAGATCATTTGATGAATGAAAACCAAGATTGATAACCCTTCAGAAACAGAAATAGAAGCAATGATTCCCTGAGGGTATGGAAAGAAGGGAGGCGGGGAGGGGAGAACTAATAGTAATGATGATTGTGTAACCTAATGCAAGGGTGACAAACAACAGATTTACAAGTGAACCGATACATTGGTTGATGTAAGATATGGCAGTAATGATAATAGCAACAATAATATATAATATGTAATGTAGTAATAGGGGTTCTTAGGGTAGAGTGGGGAAGGGAGGGGATGAAATGGAGCTGGTATCAAGGAGTTCAAGAAGAAAGAAAATGTTTTGAGATAGATGGTGGCAGCAATTGTACAACCATGCTTGAGTTAATGGAATGATGAATTGTTATAATATCTGTAAGAGCACCAAATGTCATGATTAATAAAATAAAATATATTATCTATTGGGAGGGTTTAACTTTTTCTTTGCTCACTTGTAGCTCTTAATTTCTATCTATTATTTCATGGTTCTTGTTAGGACTTCTAGCACGATGTTGATAAAAGTGGTGACAGGGAGCACCCTTGTTTAATTCTTATATTCAGGGAAAATGTTTTCAGGTTTTCTCTATAGAATTTTTCAGTGTTGCCACTTGAAGCTTGATATTTTTCTTTACTTAAAGTATTCTGAGGGTATTCTTCCTTTTTGGTTTTCTAACTCTAGCCCTTTGCACATTTGGCTTCATCTTTTTGAATTGTCCTTTGAAACTTTCTGTTCAGCTCTTTGACGTCATCATTTTTTCATATGCTTTAGCTACTCTAAAATTAAGAACAAAGTTCAGTGTCTCTTCTGACATCTGTTTTGATCCTGTCTTTTTCCTGATGTTTTGATCATCTTTTGCTTTCGCATGAATGATGTTATTGATGTCATCGCACAGCTCCTGGGTCTTCTGTCATTAAAACTTCATGCATTAAATCTGAGAGGTTCTCAGCATTCTGGTGGGAAATCTTCAAGGTCCTATCTTACAGACTCGCTTTAATTTTCTTCAACTTACATATGTGTAATTGATGATCTGTTTCACAGTCAGTCTCTTACCTAATTTTAACTACTGATATTGAGCTATTCCATTGTCTCTTCCCACAGGTGTAATCATTTTGATTTCTGTATATTCTACTTGAATATGTCCTTCTGAGTTATAAGAAAAAGGTATCTGCTATAAAAGGGTTATTAGTTTTGAAAATTTTTATCATGTGATCATCAGCTCCATTTCTATCACTAAGACCATATTTCCCAACAATTATAGGGACTTAAAAATGAAACATGCTGTTTGAATTACACTTCCTTTTTTTCTGTCACTTCAAAGCACATATGGTCTTTCCTACACATCTTATATTGTAAATATGTACGCATTCAAAAAAAGATCCAGTGTTTATGTTGTGCTAACAAGCATATGGATATTGGACTTTCTCTGTTTAATGAGTTAGTGTCATGTTTCTATAGAAAGAGAGCATTTTTGTTACTTGCTTACTTCTATGCTACTATAACAGAAATACAAGTGGGTGGCTTTAACAAATTGAAATTTATTCTCTTACTGTTTAGGAGGCTAGAAATCCACAGTTAGTGAGTCATCTCTAAGAAGAGGCTCTTATCTGTCAGCTGTAGGAGGCAGGCTCTTATCTCTTTTCACCATCTGTGAGCCCACCTTCCTTGAAGACCTCTGTGTGTCTTGGCATCAATTTTCCCTTCTGTCTAGAAAACTCTCAGTCAAGGGACCCCAGTTCAGAAGACATGCTCCCTCCCTGGATTTTATTTTCTTGTGGTATTTAGGAATTTCCCATCTTAGGTTACTTATCTAATTTCTTTAACACTTCAAAAGAGATTGACTCAAGAAAAGCAAGTAAAATAAGGGTTTGGGGGGATGAGGGTACAGTGGTGGAGGAAATAGTTATGTGGAGACAATGTCAAGGAGTCTGTGTAGAAAAAATGTTTGACTCTGATTGTGGTAGCAATTGTACAATTTTGTTTGACATGGTTGAACTATGGGATGATAGAATATATATGTAATTTAAAAAATAATAAAAGATTAACTCAAGATGCAATCTAATCCTGTAGGTCAGTGGTTCTCAACCTTTCTAATGACACAATCCTTTAATACAGTTCCTAATGTTGAGGTGACTTCCCAACCATAAAATTATTTTCGTTGCTACTTTATAACTAATTTTGCTATTATAAATTGGACAACCCCTGTGATAGGGTTGTTTGACTCCAAAGGGGTCACGACCCACAAGTTGAGAACTGCTGCTATAAATTGTCTCCTGTGTCATCAACATAACAGCCTCTACTACTCCCTCACTAACATCATAGAGGTGAGAAAGTTTGACACATAGTCTACTCACTCACATCAGATCACAAAATAGAGGATAACTTTACATTACTGAGAATCATGTGCTTCCAAGTTGATTAATAATTTGGGGGACCATAATTCAATTCCTAACAGTAAATTCTTGGATATAGTATACCACATATCATACATCATACAATTTATAATATTCTGCCATTTTAACCCAAATATCCAGTACATATTACATTTCTGGTTCAGAAAATATAATAATCATAGATAGGCAATCTGATAAAATATTTTTAAAGCATCTATTTAAGAACATAATAAATATCAGGGTTTTTGGAGCTAAGTTAACTGTATCTACTTATATTTATTCTCTTTGTGAGAACAGAAGCCAACAGAAATTGATCAGTGAATAAGCTATTAACAGTGGTGATTTGAAGTCTGTTTTACCACATTACATTATGGTTATAATAAACAGATTCTTGTAACAAGGCATTGATGTAGCAGAAATGAAGTTCATCACATTAAAATTTCATTTCCATGGTCTCACATACACTCCTCCATCTTAAAATGGCATAATCCTTTTGCATCTTGATAAGAACATTTAGTTTTATAGACCACTGAGCATGCAGTTTGTGTGAAGGAGAGGTTAAAGCTATCCTATGCATTGTAAAAAAAATGATGCTAAATAAGAATAATACAATAGAACAAATTTTATTTTATTTTCCTATAGTATAGTCAAAAAGTTATGATTCCATGTACTCTTGTGAATATTATCAGTAAAAGGTCATGTTCAGGAAGCTGCTTATATTAGTGTCAGTAGATGTGGTGTGGAGAACTACAAATATACTGAAAGATAATTGGAGAGTATGTGGACTAGTGAAGACAGGAATATACACAGTATGTGCAATTTATATATTGATTGAATAAAAATAAAATGTTAAAACATTAACAAACTTCCTAATGATAAAGTTTTGAATTTCATACAAATTACACCTTTAGTCCAAATTTTATGGTCTTGAAAAAGTTACTTAATCCCAGAGACCAATACAGATGGTGATAATAATAGAATTCATCATATAATTTTTGGGGGGAATTGGATGAATTATATAAAACATTAGAAGTGGCACATGAAATATTCAATACATATGAGTTTGTTATTGATTTTTTTAATGTTCTGAATGAATGTATAACTTCAGAGCCATGCAGGAAAAAAAGCAACCTGTTTGTTAAATGGAAGCCACCCCTTCCACCCAAATTAGTAAAAGAAAATCAAACCTGATTTCTATCCCAGCCTCCCACTGCCATTGAGTCAATTCTGATGCATAGCAGTTCACCTCATTTTCCCCAGTGAAGCAACTGGTGGGGTTGAATCACTGGTCTTGTGATTAGCAACAAGGTTTTCCTTCAAGGTGGATCAGAGCGTCTTTGAAATTTTAACATTATTCAGTTCATCATTGCCCTAAATCCAAATGTCTAAAGGTTGAGCTCTGGATCCAGAAGGATGTTTGACTATCTTTGTGATTACTTATTGATCAATCAATTATCCAAGCAATACTCCTCAGCTTGTGTTGTCTAGAGAACCAAAACAGGTGATTCTTGAATGTAAATGTATGCAGAAAGATATCTAAATCAAGAAAGGGCTTACACCTTTGTTGAAGTAGGTAAGTTCAGTTCCGTTCACGTCTGTAGGTGAGATGTGAGCTGGAGGCTTCTCTTGACTCCTGTAACTGAAAAATAGGAAGCAGGATGATGAAGCAGGAGGGCCACCAATTGGTGGATGCGATGGTAAACGATTGTGAAGTGTGCCAAGTGACTCCGTGGCTATCAGTCTAATAACAGGGCTAGAAATTGGCAAGTGACAGAAGAGTAGATTGTTGAACCACACACAGAAAACCATGTTCCATAGGGCCTCTGTGACAGTCGTCTTTGGTAATTACATCACCAGGAATTTCCTCTGAGATAGCAGTCAAGCACATAACCATCTGCACCACACTTGGGCTTCTTTTACAATGATAAACCGACAATAAATTGAAGTCTTAAAGCTAATATAACATAGAGAGGAGGCAGTATGACTCTTAAAGCTTAGACCTGAAGAGTGCTACTTCTTAATTGAAATGGAATCTCATTCTTCAAAGAGGGCTCATAATTAGGTCTTTTATATGACAGCAGCATCTGATCCCCTTTGCCTTCATAAGATGTGAGAAGGAGAGTGGTCATTTGCGTCAACCCATTCTGTGAGGTAGGAGTCGGATGTGCCATTCCTCTCCAACCTTCTTACCAAGTCTGACCCCAATTGATTATAATATCACATCACTTCTTAGGTCCCCAAACCAACTCACTTGCCGTCCAGTTTATTCTGACTTGTGGCAACTCCATAGGATAGATTAGAACTGCTGCTATGGGTTTCTGAGACGATAACTTTATCCTGTCAAGTGTCCAGGCAATTTCAGAATGCTGACCTTCCGGCTGTCAGCCCAAGGTGTAACATTGTGCTACATAACTCCTTGCAATCACCACACGGAACTGATAGCACACATTTACAAGTATGAGGTCTATAGGGAAGGTATGAGGTTACAATTCAGGATCAGAAATACTCCAGATACATTTCAGTTGATCAGGTGAGCATTTTCTCAGTTATGCCCACAGGCATACCTGGTCCTTGGTATGTTGCTCATATGGTCCCATACCTACCTAAGCAATGTTACAAAACTTTAAAAATAAAACAAAAGCAAAAAATATTGTTGATAAATGCCCAAATAGCTCCCTACTATTCCATAAGCATTAGCATTAAGGTACTGAACTCTAGTTCTGTGGACGAGCAAGCATAGCTCCCCAATTAGCTATCTAGAGGTACCCCATTCTATAACTGAGCTTCTTGCCCAGAGGCACTCAACCCTACTTGCTTTGTGGGCCAGGAAATCCACCACTTCATCTAATGCTACTATGCGCCTCTTCTCTTGTGATTCTCTGGGGTCACAGCTTCCTTTTCTGCATCGAAGAAGTTCGGTACACCTCCTGGACCCAGGATCTTGGCTCTTGAGAGCAGTGAGAGCCACAGTTTCTGCTTTTGAAATGAAAGTTTTCTACCCAGCAGAGCATCAAAATTGACCACCTCCCTTCTAGATTTCAACCATTGCAGCGAACCCTGTTAACAATCACTTACAACTGAATCATATAATTCTATCAGAATTTTGCTCCACTTTCCCTTACCCAAGCACATCAAAATTCTGTTGGTGGGAGTTACAAAGACTATGGCTAGAAGAGCCACATTCAACAATTCACTGCACTAGCTACAACAACTCACAGCCATAGAGACAATTCTAAGTAGATTTGCCCCATAGGGTTTCCAAGGTTACAATCTCCCCTTGACTGTGTGCAAACTTTTACTTGGCTTTTTATAATTGTGGATGCTTGCAATGCTTGTCCTTTTGGATTTGACTTATTTCATTTGGTATAAGGTTCTCCACATTCTTTAATTTTATGTGGCATTTCAAGGATTCTTTAATTATTCTTTGATGTGGTCTGATATCCAACTGTCTGTATATCACAGTTATTTCACCCATTTTTTGTATGGATAGGCGCCTAGATTATTTTTATCCTTTTGCTTTTATACATCACTGAGATAGGCTCTGTTATGTGTTTATTTGTCATGTCCCAGCTCTTATTTCTGTAGGACATATTCCTAGTTTGCAGATCGATGTATCAGATAGTGTTTCTATTTCCAACATTTTAAGGAAGTGAAAGACTAATCTTTATGGAGTCAGTTTCCACATCTTTTTCTTATGGAGTGTTTGGTGGGTTAGATTGATTGGTGCCTTGGTTAGCAGCCTATGGTAGTCATCTAATCTGATGTCAGTTTGAGGATGAAGAGTGTAGGGGTGGAGTCTAACCTGTCAATCTGGAGATAGCCAAGGAGATCTCTGTGTGAGCATGGCTTTCTCCTGAGAATTCTGGGAAGTCTGGCTGTATTTACTCCTTGGAAGTGAGAGGCTCACTTCTCAGTCCCTTGGAGATGCTCTACTGAATAGACACAAGGTTGACTCCCTGTGAGACATCCCAGAGGAGAAACCACATGGGCTTTTCCTGATGGAACCAGACCTCTGACGCTGGAAAAGCCATGGAGAGACTCCTGCCAGATCTGAGATGTTTGAGAAGCCATAGAGAGGCCCCGTCCAGTGCTGAGATGCTTACAACACCACGGGATCCTACGACTTTCTTACCCACTGGCCTGTGCTTGTCCTGCATTTGACATCATTGCATGTACCCAATAAATCTGAAGAAGACTTTATAGACTGATATTAAATATATGGGCTAATATCAGATTTGTGGCCTTGGACGGGACTGGGTTGGGATGCTTTCTCAATGTTCCATTCCTCTTGTATATAAATCTCTCCATCATATATATATATATATATATACTTAAGAATTTGTTTCTGTATTCTACCTGGACTAACACACAGCAGAACTCTTTACCCACTATGCCATCAGGACTCATCTTAAAGGAAGATAAGATATCAATTCAGTTTTAGATTAATTGCAGTAGCATAGTCATGCTACTTAATTACATGGAAGAGTCTTCCTATTTAACTACATTATTAACCATAATGCCATAAATAAGCCCCACACTGAGCCCTCTTTAAAAGAGAGTTATTTTCAATTTTTTTGGTGATTAAAAATATACTATATTCATGACAGAAAAATTTTTTCTCAATTCAAAAAATTTTAAATTTCCTTCTATTTATTTTCAGTATCTCTGCACTAAGATGTGAGGCAATGGAGAATAGGCACAGATATGCTTTATTAGTCTTTGTCATCTTTAAAAATATATTTCCAACTTGAATATGCATTAATTGTAATCTTCCCAATATTAATTACAAGACTTTGAAGTGAACCTGGCACAAGGAATAAAGATTTAGAAATTTTACATGGTACAGTGAGAAAGAGAGCCACAAGGAGATGAAATTAATAAAAACAAAGTTTTTATAGAAAGCAATTATAATTAGATCTTAGTATGTAAAATACAAAACATAAAATGGGGGTTTCACTGTACCTCCCTCAACTTATGATTGTTTAGAATGGACTCCAGTTCACTTGTGTCCTTCTTTCACTCCACACCCGCTTGTGCCACGTTTTTTAAAAGGAAAAAAAAAGTCATATACTAAAGATCTAGAACGATGTATTATTTATATCACCAGAAATTATTTGCTCTCTTTCAAATTTGAGAGGTGGGAGAGGATATCGGCAGTTGGTTTGCATCTCTCATTGCATGAACCCCATGTATAAGAAATGGTCCTTTGTTTGCTTTCCAAAAAGCCATTTGGGGGTCGTTGTTTACATGTTGGATTTCTAACAGCAAAATCAGTCATTCCAATGCTCCAGCTGCTCCTCAGATGAAAGGTGAATCTGCCTGCTCATGTAAAGAGTTAGAGATGTGGAGGCCCAGCCAGTCGGTTTGACTCTGTTGAATAGGAAGAAGGATAGGGGTCAAAATTTACTCAGTGGCAAAGCGTGTTGGTTCGTGCCCTTTCTCAACTTCCAGGTTGGAAGGTTCTGCTTCATCTGACTTTTCCTTATACCATAATATACAAGCTACTGCGACACATGCCTTAGTAAAGAAGTGCTAAGTCCCTATAAATGGAAATTCAATTTGTTGTTATAGGATGATAGAATCCAGGGACAGAGTCAAACCAAGAGTATTGTGGCTTCAATTATCAGTCAGCAACTAATTATCCATTAGGATGAGTCAAGAAGTACAAAGATGTTGAGGATGTTTGGGCAGATACTTGAGAAGACTAAATCGTGTGTGGCACATACTTGCTAATAGGTAGAGTACAAAAGGGAATACTAAAGTATCCATACCTACAGAGTTATATTGTCCTGTAGGAAATGAGGGACCAGGAACCAAGGAGTGTTGATAACTGAAGCATAGGTAGCCTTGCATAGCACAGCAGAGGCTTGGTTTAGATTTCCCAGGTATAGAATAAGCGAAGGACAAACCAGTTGTTCAAAGTTATAGGGATAAAGAGAACCCATTCATATGTGGAAGCAGCAGAAATGGAGGTCAATAGAGAGAGCCAGCGTAGGAAAGATCTTGTCTAGAGAGTGAAACGTCAACTTAATTCTCCCACAGAGGTGGCAGGTGTTAGAGGTTGGATAAAGCCAAGAAAACAAAACCTATTGTCAGGTAGTTGAAATGTTTCAAGGGCTGTACATTTTCACAGAAGTAACTGCCACCATTTTCTCCTGAAGAGAGGCTGGTAGCTTCGAACCACTAAACCTTTGGTTTTCACCTGAGCATATTAACAGCTGGGCCACCACCAAGGATCCATTAAGCAAAGCAGTGGCATCATATTATAATACCATCTGTCAATCTGACGAGTTGGGTGAAGGAAAAGGAAAAATTGAGGCAGAATAGCAGTTGATTCAAGAGATGGTGTGAACTCTCAGAAATAGAAAGAGGGGCAAGAAAGAGGAAGAAAGGTGTAAGATTTTACAAAGTCTGTTTGAAAACACTTGGTAAGTTATTGAAGTGTGGGAAGGGGAGACTTGAAAGACAGGTAAAGTCTGGACAGATGAGAAGCACATGCTCTGCTTCATTATTCAAGTGGAAATGCTTCTATTAAGGCTGATAGTTAAGGCATATTTTCATGGAAAGTGATTCCTGAAGTAAACAATTATTGTAGCTTGTTTATTTCTTGTATGTATCAGATGCTGCCTTCTCCTTAGAAATTCAGGAGCAAAAGTACTAACTTGCATTTCTTGAGTTATTTTGTATTATGCACAGTGCTAAGGACTTTATAGACATGTATTGGGCCAGAATAATCCATAGCCATTCGCGTGTGTTTAAGAGGGAGCTTTATATCAAATAGCACTTGTATATTGAGAAAACATCCCAGCCCAGTCAAGTCCATGAGTTAGATTTTTGTCCATATGTCCAATACTAGTCCATAACTTCCTCTTTAGACTCATGCAGGGCATGAAATGATGTTGAATGCATGAAGATCACAGGCTGGGGCCTGAAAAGTCTTGAAGATCCAATGCTGGTGGAAGTAACATAGAGATGGTGCAGGCCTGCGCCACATGACTCACTCAGGTCTCAGCAAGGCTCCACATGGCTTGTGTTTTAGTCTGGGTAGACTAGAGAAGCAAATGCATTGACACATATGTGTATAAGAAAGAGATTTATATACAAGAACAATTGAACTTTGAGAAAATGCTCTAGGCCAGCTAGTTCAAAGTTTGATATTAGCCTATGATATACCAATCCATAAGTTCTCTTCAGACTCACAAAACATGTGCAATGACACCAGGATAATCACAAGCCAGTGGTTGCAGAGTCTTGTGTATCTAGTGGTGGTAGAAGCAGCTCAGTACTGGCAGGGGCCTCTCTGTGTCTTCTCAAGCATCTCAGCCTAGGCAGGAGTTTCTACATGGCTTTTCTAGCTTCAGAGGTATCCATTGGTTACCTTACTTTTAGACCGTGGACCCCATCACAAATTCTCAATAAACTTAACCCCCTTAGGCTAGGTCATAAACTTCAGACTCTCATTTTCAACTCTAGACTGTGAACCAGATCTCCAGGTGTCAGTGACCAGACTCAACCTCTCTATTGCTGCTTTTCTTCCACTGCCACTCAATAAGTGGATCCAGGTGGTCACCTCGCAAGCTTTTCAGGTCGCCCACAGGCTGCCTTTAATGTTCAATTTAGAAAGGAGAGTTCTTTTTTGACTCCAAATTTTTTCAGCTTTGGTAAAAAACCACTAGTTCAAAATTCAAAAAGCCAAAAGGTTCCCCTTTTCTCCTTCAGTCTATCCAACAGTCCCCTAGGCAGCTCTCTTCAAATATAAATGTCAAATGTCTGAGCTCAAATGTCTTGGTACAAGATTATGTAACTACCACAAGACATTTTAAAAGAATTGTTTTTAGCAGCCCCCCAAATCATCTTGGGATGCTTGAGTTATAATGCATGGGTTGTAATCAGTTACCATCAAGTTGATTTTGACTTAGGCATACCCCGTGTTTATCTACATAGAACCATTCTCCATAGGGATTTAAATCGCTGTTTTTCATAAGTAAATCATCAGGTTTTTCATCCAAGATACTTGTTCATTAAGTTGAACCACAAACATTTCAGTTAGCAGTTGAGCACCTTAACAATATTTACAACTCAGGAACTCTGTGTGTTGCTGTTGCTGCTGTGCATTGTCACATCATTCTGACAGCACATAGCAACAGAGAATTACCCCATGTGGTTTCCTAGGCTGCCATCTCTATAGGAACAGATTGCCAGAGAGCTGGTAGTGAGTCACAACTACTGACATTTTGGTTGGCTGAGTACTTCAGTATTATGAAACCAGGATACCTTTCTATGTATAGTACATCCCTCTTTTTAGAGACAATGATGCTAAGACTGAATGACTAGTTTCTCTAGCCTAACTTACTAAGTTTATGGTAGGTTTCATGAACAGGACAAATGTTGACTATTTCTGAAACTCCACTCTTTTTACCTAGCCCATTCTGTCTCTGAGTTTCTAGAGGTTCATAAAGCTTATGCTTTCAGAATGTGGAGAGGAGAACCATTCCTAATTGGTTATTAGAAAGTACCTTATCTCATCATCTGAATTAATTTTAACATTTTTTCCACCCTGTCGATCCACAATGCTCCTGAGTTAATAACACATGCTCTTTGTTATATTTGCAATGGCTGTCCATATTCTGTAGGTCTCAGTTCTTTTGGTAGCAGCCGCTGGTGAGTTACTTGGTAATAACTGGTGAGACCATCTTTCCTTGCCTCCGAATCTCTTAAAATTGGTATAGACCAGAGAAGTCATGCTTGCCTGGGTTCAGGTTCCTCCTGTCATCTATTGGGTATGTCACCTTACTTCTATTTCAGCTTATTCATTATCAGTGAAGGTTATAGCTTTACTTCACACAACTGTTCTGGACCTTATATGACATAATGGGTGTCATAATGGATAATAAGGTTAGTTTGAAAGTATTTGGTTAGAGCAGACATTCGACAATGGTGGTCATTGGTAATTATTTTTAACAGCGCAAGAAAGAAGTGCTTGCCAATCTGGGTCCTGGTTATCTCTCTAGCTCCCCCGCTCTTGCCACACTCTTTACCACATTGAGCTATGTAACTCCAAAGCAAAATTATTTCTCTGTTTTTCCATTGCTGGTCTTGTGCATGCTTCTCCACCTGGAATGGTCAGTCCCACACTCCAAAACCCCAGATGCTTTTTCTCTCTTGGGTTGGAGCTGGAAAACCTTCCCTTCCAAGGGCCAGACAGTATTTATTTTAAGCTTTGGGGCCATTTGGAGTCTATAGGAATTACTCGCTGTGGACATTACAACATAGACCCAGCACAGATAATATGGAGACCTGGGGTCATAGTGGTTGCATGTTGGGCTGTTAATCACAAGGTCAGCGGTTTGAAGCTACCTTCACCAAAGGAAGATAGGAATCTCTACTCTCATACTCACAGGGTCAATCCTTTCCTGTTCTACGAAGTCGCTATGACTGGGAATTGACTTGACAGTAGTGATTGCATTGAGAGCCCACACAATAGTTGAAGGAATATTGATACTCTGTTCCACTCATTTTTTTTAATAGGCCTAGAGTTGCTATTGATCTGTAGGTATAGTTAGTGGGCTCTATTACCAAAAGTTCACCTGAAATTCCTAGTCTGCATTGGATTGGCATAAGAGTTGATGCTTTCTCTGTCAGAGAAATTATTGTAGGGATTATTAAAGAGCTGTTAAGAAGCCTCAGTAAAGTGACTTTTTAATTTAAAAATTAAATTAAAATAAATAAGTAAAATTTAAAAGACAACTAGTACTTAATTCAACTCTGGATCATGACAAACATTGGAGCAAATTGGAAAGGCTGGAAATTCCAGAACCCTTAATTGTGTCCTGTTGGAACTGCTACAGAGACAAAGAGGCAGTTGTTGAAGAGCAAAGGCAAGGTAATGTTGTGTGTTTTAAAAGGAAAGGTCAGTATCAGGGTTGTATCATTTCATATACTTATGTAATCGGTTTCTGAATCAGTAATGCAAAAATTGTACTACATGAAGAAAAACAAAGCACTAATTTCACACACTTTACTCTGACTAGGCTGGTGATATTTGGAGATCATCAGAAGTTGTTTGGCAAACATTTCCTATCTTCTGATTTTTCAATTCTGCTTTTAAGAACAAGTGTTTCACACTATTTTGTATGTGTGCAATCATGCATAGGTGATTATTATCAAGGAGCATTTTTTATTGACAAGCAATTCTTAAAAGTCCAGGGAATGACCCAGTTTTACCATAGGTAATTATAAATTAATTCTAATTTATAAAAGCTCCCCATTTAGTTTTTCTTTTAAGTCATAGACTTATTATTATGAAATAGAATATGTTAAAGTCGAAAGGCAAGGTGACTTTAGATGTGAGTTATCCTATTGCACTCTGACACCTGCAACTGCCCCTCAACCATAGGAATTTATTTTCAAGGAAAATAACTCTCAAGAACTATGTCTAGAAATGAAGATCAACATTTATAACAAAGATTTTCTACAAGACAAGAATATATTCTGCTTTCCACAGAACAGAAACTAAAATAACCTATTATACGATGAGTCCCCAATACATCACTCCTCGAGTTCTTTTGCCCATACACATAAAGCACCATCTAAATTGGATATTCTTTGCAGCAGCTAGGCCCTGCCACCGCTATGCTTGGCTGAGTTCACAAAATCTGTTGTATGGCACCTGTAGCTTCGCTGTCACTTCTCTGAATCCCCTCTCCTGCTAAAAGTTGTTGCTTCCTGGTAGTCGTTCCTCCTGCCACCGCCACGGCTATTTCTTGAACCCTATAGCCACCTGGGTTCCATGGTTTGTTAGAGTACTGACCACTCACGTAAGAAGCTACAGCCTCCAAAGTTCCCTTCTGTCATTGGTTAAAATTTTGAAGACTGATTATTGTAATTGTCAAAATCAATGTAGCTTCTTCCACCTCCAAAATTGCTTCCATCTTGACCAAATCCAGTCTAACCAGTCATCTCTACTGCTTCCATATTCACCACTACCATAGTTAATTTAGTGCCTCTTCCTTGGAAAGTGTAAGGCCTCGCAGCAAAAGTGGTAATGTTGTATTTTTGGTTTTGCACTCTTGTCTTTAACTGCTGATGTAATTGATCATGACACTGAATAAATATCCTTTTTAGAAGACACAAACATGTAAACTTTATATGCAGGTGAAGTAGAATATATACCAATAACCTGAATTTCTACATACTTCAGTCAAACTTTATAAGAATTCCAAGACTCACTTATCTTAGGAAAGATAAAGTTCACTTCACAAATGAAAAATAAAATGTGCTTCCAATACAGAAGAGTATGCAGCCACATTGATGCTGAGAGATGAGAGATGTTTAAATAAAAATTGCAGACTTGGGAATCAGGAGAAAACCATGGTGTCCCAACAATGAAATATATCACCATCTAGATAAGGATCATTCTTGTAGCTACTATTATCTTTTTTCACAGCTAAAACAGCAGAGTAGTGACTATCTGGAGAGTATTGGCCAGGAATAAGAGATTTTATAAATCATGTATTTTCTAGTACCATTCCAATATCTTTCTGGGTTAAAAATATATATTTAAAATATAATTACATTTTCTTTGCTTTTCATTTTTAAATGAAATATCTTTTTGAAATCAGATAAGCTTATGAAGCATAACTCAGTAACTGATTCTTAACAACTTAAGGCCTGTTGAATATTTCATACATCAGAATGACACAGTACTTGTTGGACTAAACCTAAGAAAGTGCAAACTTCACTAAGAAGTTTCCCCTTTTGAGGGCTCTTTTTGGGTTCATTCTTTCCAAAGAAGATCAAAAGTGGCAAGAAATAAAAATTCTGGTATTAAAACTATGGTGACCTAACAAAAAAGAGTTTAATATCTAATTGGGATGAAACTATATATTTGAAAAATGTGTTGGTCATAATCCAAGACTCTAATATTCTATTTATGAAGAACTCCTGTTTTCATATTACAAAGTCTAAGGGAAGACAGAAAATCTATATTATATGATCCAGAATATTGTGTACACCTTAGAAATTCCTTAAGATGGCAAAATTGACCTTATTCTACTCATAGATTTAAATCCCAAGACCTGAAAGTAGAAATGAAAATAGATACTTGTACACTGGTGTTAATTGCAGTACTGCTCACAATAGATAAAAGTGGAAATGCACAAAATGTCCATCCACAGATAAATGGATAAACAAAGCAGGACATATACCTAGATTTTTACTCAGTCATAAAGAAAAATGGAAATAAAATCTTGATACATGCTGACAGGGAAAACATTTGAAAACAGCATGCTGCAATAAATTAGTCTCAAAGAAGTAAATATTGTGTGGTATCACTTATGTGAAAGAGAAGGAATAGGCAAGTGTGTAGAGACCAAAGTGTGCTAATAGTTACCAGAACAGCTGTCATTCTATGATAGCTCCTGTGTTACTTCCTGAGAAGGGTTCCAAAGCCCGCTGGCCATTTGAGTCACCTGGGAAACTGATTTCAAACACAGGCTATTGAAGTGTCAGTTAAGTTCACCCAGAAGAAGCACACCTGCCTGTGTGCTTAAGAATGATAAATTTAAAAAATCCAAATCCAACAGAAGGAATGATATCCTAGCTTAAATTCTGAACCTCTAGTTTGCAGATGGTTGTGAATGACAATGGAAGACCCAAATCCACTTGCAGTGTCCGCGCATGGGTTAAGGCCCTGAACAATTCCCTCTGACCATAATCCAGGGATGTGACTAGCTGTTCTCTCAAACAAAGAACATTGTAAGGTTGATTATAATGGATTCCATTCTATTAAAATTTAATACCTTATCATTTGTTCTCACTTTTGACCTATTTTGAAGTTTTTCAGCTTTTAATGCCATCTGCTTTCTTTCTTATCAAGGGTTAATCTGTTTTGTTTTGTCATTGTTGCTGGATTTTTTTTGTTTGCTTCCTATTTGTGTTTTGTATAATTTTCTTCATTTGAAATCCAGGATAAGAAGCTCTATTGACACGGGAACAGGATGTAATAATTTCTAGAGGTTGTTGGGAACAAAGAATATAAGAAAAAAGAACAGGTCCTGAAATTGATTATGGTGATGATTGCACAAATCTTCATACTATGATTAAAGAATTAAATTATATAATATGAGTCTTATATACCAATAAAACTATTTAAATATCACATTAATATGTTACCAAATGGTCAACATTTACTTGAAAGCAAAGATGAGAAAAATAAAGGAAGGTAGAGAAAGTAGATGAATAGACATAAAACTACCAGAGAAGAATTACTGAGACTATTGGGAAATATTGAGAAAAACCAAGCCAAAGTCATTAAACAAGTTACATATAAATTGTTAACTGAGAACCTAATTTACAGTGTAAACTTTCACTGAAAACATATTAAAATTATACTTAAAAAAGACATGCCATGACAGGCTTTCTAATATTTCTTAATAATACCAAAAGCACATATTCTTTTTTAAAAATCAATGATGTGGCCAGTGATCTCTGCCTTCAAAGAACTCAATCCATTCCATTGGAGCCATTAAACTGAGTGCAGAGTGAATGAGAGATGAGCAAAATATCAGGTCTAGGTAGGCTGAGAGAGTTTGATAAGATAGTAAAGCGGACCTGTCTGAGGTTGAGCAGGATCCCTATGAGCACACTATTGAAAAAAAAGTTGTGCAAATGGTATGTGGCTGTTTACCAGGTCTATGCAAAACCTATAATAATCCTGTCATTTCTGATCGATAGCAGCCCTAGAGAACAGAGTAGAATTGCCCCAACGCATGCCTAAAGCTTTAAAAAAAAACAGGATCTTACCCCACAACTTTCTTACGTGGTGAGTTTCAATAGCCAACCTTTCAGTTAGCAAACAAGTACTTCAACCGTTATGCCACCAGGGTGCTCAAAACCAAACCAAACTCTGCCACGAAGTCGGTGTGACCCATGGCAACCTTATAAGACAGGGTGGAACTGCCCTTGTTGGCTCATTGACCTGTAACCCTGTACAGGAGGAGAAAGACTCGTCTTTCTCCCATGGAGTAGCTTGTGGTTTCAAACTGAGGAGTTTGCAGATAACGTCCCAACACGCCAAGGTTCTCTCTCTCTCAAAAAATAAATAGATAAGGGTTGTTCTTACACATAGCGACCCTATAGGCCTATGGACAGAGAAGAACTGCTCCTCTGGGTTTCTGAGGCTTTAGATCTTTATGGGAGTAGAAATGTTTAAAGTTAGGTAAATTTCTTAGCCATAAATATGTCATCTTGGGATGATGACTTGCATGATACTATGATGCTGGAAGCTATACCACCAGTGGTTCAAATACCAGAAGCTTTTTTGGTAAGCATCTTTCACTAGAGGTCTGACTACAACCTAGGAAGAAAGACCTGGCAATCTGCTTCCAAAACGTTGTCATAAACTTTATGTCACGAGGAACTTTTGTGCGGGAAAATAAGCAATTAGGTCAGAAGGCACTCAAAATGTTGTACCAGTGCCTGGGACAATGAGAACACAAATGATCACAAGAATGGTGCAGAGCCAGATGATATTTTGTCCTATTGTTCATGCAATCACCATGCCTTGGAGCCAACTCAATCAATAGCTACAACAATAACAAACAAACTCTGGGTTTGATCTTGATTAGGGGGAAGGTAAATATTTTCTGCATTTGCTCAGGGTTGTTGGGGGAGGCAATATTTTGAAAACAATGCTTTGATTGATAAACAAAACAGACCAAAACACAAAAAGTGGTTGGAGGAGAGAGGGGCAATCACCTACAAGGCTGAGTTACTGAGAAACTGTGTTTAAAGGGTTACAGCTAGAATGGAGAATATTGCCATTTCAAAGGGAGTAAGACTGTGAGATTCCTTGGACATTGTCAAAATCAAGTTGAGACTCAAGTCTGACCGCAGACTATTGAATAATGGAGGAATTATTTCAATATAAATGATTTATCCAGCCGAAAAGCTTTGAGGCAGAGGCAAAAATTGAAATTCCAAAAGTTATATTATCATCTCAAATAATGCTCAAGACAAAGGTACAACATACATAGCCTAATATTAAGCAATAAAGATATGGCTGGCCTTTGTATCTGAATGGTCTCTGACAACCTAACAGCAGTGCTGAAATGAGAACTACGTGAGCATTCAACCAGTGTCATCAATTGCTTACCACAGATTACAATGAGCATGCAAGTCTACATAGAAAGGCACTCTTCTGCTTACAGATGACAAAATAAAATGCAAAGCTATTTTAGATACCTGATTCATTTTTATGTATCAAGATGCTTTAACAGCAACAAATAAGAAAGAATGCTAAAAACCTTGTAAATTAATAATCAACAATCACCAGCACTTAGTCTATCCTGATATTGTAGAAGAGAAGGTTCAAATTTGATTGTTTTCTAGATTTTGATTGTTTTCTTTCCCTTGATTTACTCTTGAAGGAGCCCTGGTGATGCAGTGGTTACAAGGTGGAGTGCTAACTGCAAGATCAACAGTTAGCACTCACCAGTCACTTGGAGAGCAAGAAAGATGGGACTTGCTACTCCTATAAGAATTTATAGTCTCTGAAACTCACGGGGCAGTTCTACTCTATTCTAAAGTGTTAATATGAATTGGCTTCAATTCAATGGCAGTGACTTTGGCTGGGTTGGTTTGGGTTGGTTTTGTTGGACTGGGCAGAACTGGTTTGTTTGGGTTGGGTTGGTTTGGTTTTGCTGTTTGGTTTGTGTTGCTCTCAGGGAGCCCTGGAGTATAGTGAGTTTCACGTTGGGCCCTTAACGACAAGGTCAGCAGTTAGAACTGTCAATGAGTAAGGGTAGGTTTGTGCTGCTATAAAGATTTGCAGACTGCATGCAGATGTGCATCTCAGAGGGGATGGTTCTCCTATGGCCTATAGGGTCTCTGTGGGTTGGAATTGCCTCGATACTAGTGAGTTTTTTCATATCCTCATTCTCCTCCCTACACAGCTTTGTGAAATACGAACTAAGATATTGTAATGGTCATATCAATTATATAATTTCTTTCCTCCATTTCTATAACCCATTTGGCAAGTATTCCTGAAGCATACAGTCAGCTTCTTTCTCAAAATATTTTTTCCTCACATGACTAGTTTTTAAGCAACACTTAATGCAATCGAGCTTCACTCG
The DNA here is from genome assembly GCA_004026705.1 of Nesogale talazaci. Classification (NCBI taxonomy): domain Eukaryota; kingdom Metazoa; phylum Chordata; class Mammalia; order Afrosoricida; family Tenrecidae; genus Nesogale; species Nesogale talazaci. The sequence goes on along the minus strand of PVJH01014985.1, from coordinate 29,461 downwards.
AGTATCCTGCAAATTTCCATTTTGTGTGCAGAAAATAATTATTTTAAAGCAAACAGTAAGTTGTGGTGCCCCTGGTGGTGTAGTGGGTTATGTGTTAGGCGGCTAACCAGTAGGTCAGCAGTTCAAAATCAGGAGCTTCATGGGAGAAAGATAAGCTTTATACTCCTGTCAAGAGTTAGTGTCTCAGAAACACACAAGGGGCAGTTCTACTTTGTCCTATGTGGTCATTATGAATCCCAATTTACTTGTGGTTTGAGCTTGTGAGGCAGACCAGTAGGCCAGGAGACCATACCCTTTACAGCTAAGGATCCTGCTAGCATGAAGAAGGCCATGCCCACAGAGGTCTCGTTGGCTATCTCCATATTGATTGGCTAGACTTCACCTCTACACTCTTAATCCTCAAATTGACACGAGTAGGGTCTGCCACAAGTATCCAATGAAATAATTTTAATTAAAAAATCTGACATATTAAAATTTTTGAGTGACATTGATTACATGATTTGAGTTATGCAAACATCCATAGCTTGCTTTTCTAAATTGTTATATTTTCATTAGAATATATGCACCTTCACCTAAGGGTTCTACCTTTTAAGTTGTTAATTAAATCCCAAATATATTTTTATTTAAAAATTTTTGCTTTCTATTTCTTTTCTTTCTCAAAAACTTTTAATGTTTTGAAACATATAAAACTTTTTATTGGGAGCTGAAACAGATATCATTTCATTCCTTGGTTCAATCACATTAAGCAGTATTGTAAAATTGCTACCACAATCAGTTTCAAAACATTCTTTTCTTGTTTGGCCTCCTTGATATCAGCTCCCCTTTACCTCCTCTCACACGACATCACCTGGCCCCCCAAGAACCCTTATTCTACTTGTTGTCTCTATAGTTTCAATCCTGGTTTCATATGCCAAAAAAACATATAACCAATATTCAGAAAGGCTATCCACAATGACAAAATGCATCATAGATAAACCTGAATATGAAAAAATAATTCAGAAAATGTTGATAAACAGATGAGGGCCAATGGGTATTGGGTGGGTGAGTGGATAGATCAAGTGACAAGATTTAAACCATTCAAGTCAGGTTTATCATTTTCATCTGCAACAGTTATCTTTCCAATACCCTGTTTAGTAACTGGTTTCTTTCCACTCCCTCTATTATCTGCAGAGAGAAATCACCAGAGGCTAATTTCCTGAGTAGATATCACAAATGAACCTTGGGCTCCCACTATCATCTGTAGCCTTTAGCAGTCTAGATAGTTCTTAATAAAGCACAATACTCAAGAAATTCGTGCAGTTTTACAAATTCTGTCAAATTATGTTTTTTTGTTGTTAAGAAGACTTCAGATCATATTTTTGGTTTAAAGTTAAAATATTTTCTCAGGGTAATAATTTCACGAGTTCATCCAACACCAAAACCAGAAAAATCTGTATTTAATGAGAATGTAAACATCTGCTCTGTTTTTCTCCCTTTTGACCAGGATTCTTATATAGACAGTCTGATCAAAATGTTCAGTACTGGTAGTCAGCCATCCTCCAATTTTTCTGGTCTCTTGGCAAAGGAATAAATTGTTCATTGAGGCAAAAACCATGCATTCCCCTTCATCTCCTCTTCCTGACTCTCTGTCCTCCTCTATAGCTCCAGGCTGGTCATTTTACCTTGGGTGGCAGCTTTCAAGCTTTTAATACTCAGGCATGAAGAACATGTTGAAACCCTGTAAGATATATAATATATCAATAATAGAAACATTTATCTATTGTTATTTCTTTTTTTAGGGTTTAGAATTTATTTTCATAGTTTTATCAACGTATAATTCACAGACTATTAAAATTGAATGGTTTAGATATATTAAAGAATTTAGCAATCACCACCACAACAACTGCTAGAACATTCTTCATTTTTTTGTGTTCATTATTATTAGCTCCCCACTCCCCACAACCTATCAGTGCCTCATTTCCCCCCAACCTGCCTATTATTATTTTTATGTAACTTCTCAGGCTAAATGAATATTTGTGAGTAAATATCATTTATTTTCTTAAGTTTTAGCAATGGCTTCCAATTTTTGTATTTCCTCAATCTTCGTGGGGTCATTGGAAATTGGAGTTGACTCAATGATAATGAGTATTTTGGTTTAAGAATCTGAGGAAAGCTAGGTATCTCTCCCCAATAAAAATGTTATACATAAAATACATGTATACATTATGTTATATATAGGTATATTTATATGTAAGCTTAAAGGACAGAGACTTTGGAATATAAAATCCTACTTTTAAGTATGTATTTGTTATGAAAAATGAGAAAAGTCAATGAGGAATTAATCATTGAGGTATTAATCACTTGTTGGCCTCTGAGGAAGCACTATGATCTCTACGTGCTATATAATGTACTACTTCCAACTAATGGCCACTTTAGAGTTTATTTTTTCCAGACCATTGAACCAGAACCGTTCATTGATTGAAGAGACTGTGTGACATTGCATGTGGTATGTAGGGTCCCTAACTTATTGACTTGGACAGATAGGGAGAAAATTCTTTCTTTGCACACTGCTGGCTTGTTGCTCACTTGGGAAGCACACATAGGTTGTAGCTGGAGACATCCTTCTTTGCTTGCAAACCACCCATTGAGTATTCTATCTCCATGTGCAACTGTTGCTCTTTCCCCAACATGTGGCCTGCTCTGAAACCTTACTGGTTGTTTACTTGCAAATTTCTTTTCTATTGTGGCCCCATCACTGCCACAACCATTTTGTTCTTTTCAATCAAGGTCAAATCTATTCTGGGGTTAAAGGATGAAAATGGATATCGTTGCTGTTTTCAAACACATAGAGAATTTCAGCTCATACTAGACCATTCAGTATCTTTAGAAACAGCCTGAAAATAGAGGTGATGCCACTTCAATTTCCATTCTATGCTTCCACTTGGCTGTGTTGCCATAGAAACTTTAACAGGTTCAAATGTTAGCTTCCATTTCTTCTGCCCTTGGTCTGAGTTAGCCTCTCCTTTTCCTATTGTTACATTATTCTAATTCCTTAGAATCAGTCACCCTATCATCTTTGATAACAATCTTCATCTTCTGATTTTTGTATAACAATCTTCATTTTATTGGTCACCTAACACATGATATACTTCCAGTTCCTCCCATAAAACAATTTTTTGTATTTACCTCTTCCTTTTAATTTCCATAAACTGTTTTCTACTTCAAGGTAAATTTATAACCTAGATTTTTTAAAAAGTTCCTTTGTGTATTATTTTTGCCATCAAGTTTTAAAAGGGCATTTTTATCGTACTACATACTTAATTAGAAAACACATAATGGTTCCTCTCATCCTAAAATGTAAGGACGTGTTGGTGGCACAAATAGTTAAGCCCTCAGCTCCTAAGTAAATATTTGATGGTCCACATCTACTCATAGGTCTACTGAAGAAAGACCTGATCATCTGCTTCTCTATATCTCGTAGCCAAGAAAGCCCTATTCGCCCATTCTCTTCTGTCACCTGGGTTAGCTATCACTCAGTTGATTCAATGGCATCTGATAACAACAACAACAACAACAACAACAAAAAGACTATCAGCTGAAAAAAATTCTCCATGGATATTTTTTAAGTGCTGCTCATCCTGTATTGGCTAGAGATGAAGGTTTACTCCGTCAGCAAGGCTTAAAACCAAGACGTGCATGTTGTTTTTGTGGTTGTTGTTAAATGCCCTCGAGTTGCTTCTGGCCCATAGCAATCCTATCTGCAGCAGAATGAAACTCTGCACAGTCTGCTGCCATCCTCACAATGATTTCTGTGCTTCAGCCTCTTGAGGCAGCTCCTGTGTCAATTCATGCTGTTGAGGGCTTTCTTCTTTTTCACGGCTCCTCCTCTGACCAAGCATGCTGCACTTCTCCAAAGACTGGGCTCTCCTGACAACATCTCTAAAAGAGTTAAGAAGTCTTACCTTCATTGCCTCTTTGGAGTGCTCTGGCTGCACTTCTAAAACAGATGTGTTCGTCCTTTGCAGCACCACAATACATAGACATCAATTCTTCTTCAGTCTTCCTTATTCAGTGACCAAATTTTTACATGTCTATGAAGCAATGGAAAAGACCATGGCTTGGGTCAGGCATACTTCAGTCCTCAAGGAAACATGCTTACTTTTCAGGACTCAAAAACAGGTTTCATACAACGGGTTTACCCAATGCAATGAGTCATTTGATCTCTTAACTGCAGCTTCCATGATCATTCTTATGAGTGAAGGAAAGGAAATCCTAGACTTTCTCATGACATCACCTACCAGTTCAGTCGTGAGGATTTGGGTCTTCCTTACTTTGAGTTGTCAGTCATGCTGAAGGCTGCAGTCCTTGAAATTCTTGAAGCTCTCCTTAATTTAGGCAAACTAGGTTGTGTTAGTCACACATTGTGGATTGCTTATAAACCTTACTTCAATCTCAATGCTTTTCATTTAAGCCAAATTTTCTGATCTTTTTCTCAGGATATAAATTGTTGTAGTGAACAGTAATGTTAGTTAGAAGATAGGCCTGGAGTGATATAATTGCCCCTAAAATGAGAGGGTGATGGTGGTTTCTGATAACAGAGATCATCAGGGAATGCTAATGAGAAATATAATACCAAAACAAGATCTCAAAGAATGAGTCAGATTGAAAAATGGCTTGGGGGCCACAGCTGACCTCCAGCTTGACTATGGGCAAGGTGCTCTGAATTCCACATATACCCAAGGATTATTCCTATAGGCTGAGAGGTCATATGTGCCTCCACCCTCCACCCTTCTTTATCCTATTCAAAGATAAACCATCTTACCACAGTACTAGACTTCTCTTGAATTTGACAATCCAATCTAATGACCACAATGAACTCACAGATAATACCCATAGTAGTGGAATTTATTAGGGAAGCTAACAGGTCACAAGTAAGGATGAGAAATGGTAGGGATATAATTCTTTTGTCTGAAGCACAAAAGTAGCCACAACATGCCTCTTCCTGCCTTTTGACCTCTACTTTGCTTGGGCCAATGTTATGAAATACAGTGAGGGCTGATTAATGACCATAGGGTGCTCCACTCTGTAAGTCAGCCTCCTGCCTGAGGATACTCAAGTTTATTCATACCGCCATTCATGAAGCCCATCACTATGTGTTCTTTTTTGCTGTCATCACTGCTTCTTCACACAGGGATTTATGTTGTTCTTCACTTGTGCTTCTTCTTTCTCGGAGGTTGTAAGGTTCTCCTTTCCTGCTTCTGAGATTGTTGATTTTATACCCAGTGGAATGGGGAAAACTGACTGGACACCTCTTACTGATCTCACACTCCCTGTTTGCATTCTCCCTTCCTTTATTGGTGGGTCACAAAGACTGTGGCTATAGGAACCTACCAAGTAATTTGGCTCAATCCATAAGACAAGGGGGAAAAGCAGGGCGGCAGGCTTTGCAATTAGACTAAAACATGGTCTAATACTAAGCCATAACACATGTGGGGAACTTCAAACTTGTTGGTCTTCTATCTGGAACAATGTGCTTTCTGGGTCTGTTTTCTGACTTAGCAAATAGGACTAGCCTCGTCTATCAATGCCTTTACCTGGTTATTATACCTGCACTCCCTTTATTGAAGCCATCTCTAATCCTTCCTTTAATCTTTGTTGAACTGTATTATCCCCATACTTACCAGGGAACATCTCTCAGCACCTTCTGCTTTTTCTTTGTAGCACTAATTAATATTGCAATGTAAAAATTTAATTATGTAATTTAGTGTTGACTATCTTCCATCATTAAATATTCAAATTCAATAAATACAATTTCATCTACTGCTGTCAATACAGAGTCCCATGTGGTAATTAGTCCATATGAGTACAAAGTTGTAGAATGGATGGCTAAGTGACAGTAATGAATATATAATGAACTGAAAAACATAATTAAAGAAGAATGTCTAGGTAGAGAAATAAAGTGTTGTATGCATAATCAGAGTGGAGTAAGAATATCATATAGTCACTCCATGGTAATTTTTCAGTTGCAAACTATTCAAAAGAAGAAACTAAACTGATTCTTATTTTGGAAGCTGGTAGAAAAAAATAATTCTTCAAGCAGGGACAAGAGCTCTACATTTACAATGGCCACAGTGTAATGATAAGCCAATAACTGAATCTGAAACTTAAAGAACTCCTCGAAATACAAATGTCATCCAGACCGGAAGTCCTGAGTTCAGTGGCTGACTCACTCAGGTGTGCAAAGTCACAGTCTTGGTTACAGTGAGTTTGTGATTGTTAACCCTGCAAGTGTGCGTCACCATGGCAATTCAGGACTACCTCTTTTCTTTTTCTTTCCTTCCTCCCTTCTTTTAAATGTTAGCTACATGGAAAAAAACAAAAACAGACAAACAAACAACCCCCACTTCCAAAGCATTGTTTTGACCTTGACTCCACATCCTGGTGACCTCATATGTGAATCTGCAGAATTGAACTCCACAGGATGCCCTAGCCTGACATCTTGATGGAAGTAGATTGCCTGCAGCTATTGAGTGAGTTTAAACCTCCAACCTTCATACCAATAGCAGAGTGTAAGCCATTTGTGGCAGCCACGTTCATTGCCAAGGAGTTTATTTTGATTCAGATTAGTCCGATAGGACAAACTAAACCTGCCCTGCAGAATTTCTGAGTTTGCAAATGCTTACAGAAGTGCACGGTCTCATCTTTCTTCTGCAACATGAAGAGACATCTTTACATAAAATTACTCCTAATAGTTTTGATTCCTGTTTCCTTTTATTTTCCTGAAACGTGTTTGAATAGAAAGCCCTGTCTTTCTTTGACCATCAAAAGTTACGGTCTTGGAAACCCACATGGGCACTTCTACCCTCCTCTGTACTACTGCTGTGAATTGGAATCAACTCAGTGGCACTGGATATCTACATTTCCATTAATGTGTGCACACATCCACCTTCATGTATACCTCCCTACATGCACCTACATACAAATCTAGGTCTATGTCTACTTTTGTAGTGATAACTCATCTCAAATGTTTTCTTAAATAAATTTTCTATTAGACTGTGTCAACATCTTTTAGGTTTGAGACTATCGCTTATTTTTGTCATGTAACATTTTGTCCTACTTTTTGCTCAGAAGCTGTTCTTTTGCTAAAAGTCTTACAACCGGATGTGATACTGTTCAAGTGGCCAATTCTATTCACATTAGTTCAAGACCCTAGATTTCTCATTTTGGTGTCTTTGAAAAACAGACTTTGTTGATTCCAGGGCTCTGAAAATGAACATTTCCTCCAATCAGTAGAGTGATCCTGCCTGGGGTGATGAAGGCATATTAGGGAAATTGAAGACAAAAATTCTCTACTTGTTTTCATATCTTAAGTGCCTCTTTTCTGAAGCTAAATTCTCCCTTGGCTGGTATATGTAGAGATGTTGCAGCATTTTAGAGGCTAGGAAACTATGTTCATAGACTTTAATACCTGCTGTCAACTGTTCTCAAGGCTGAAATAGGTGGACCTGGCAGGAGCATGGATTCATTTCTGCTTTAGCACTGATGTCTTCTATGTTCCCCAAGGGATTTCCCATACCGTCATTGACTCTCTTGCCAGCCTCCCATTATTATAAGCCTGAGATGATGCAGGCAATTTCACATGGGCAATCACATGGGCAATCTAAAGGAAAAAAACCTTATGGAGAGAGCTTTGTTGCAAAATTTTCTTCTTACATATTCAAATGATATTTTTAGTCTTTCTCATAACCCAGGCTCATTTGGGCTCTGTCAAACAGCACTTATTAAATAGCCAGACTTTGTACTTGTCTTGTAAAATGAGAAACATTTTAGCCTCTGAAATGTTTCCTGCCTCCCTCTGTATGTTTCTGTATGTGACTGTGGAAGTTCTCGAAGGAATAGGGCTGCAGGCAAGGATATTTCCTCTCCCCAGGGTCATAATACGACTATTGATTCCTCTTTTTTACCTGGCTAATTATGGAAGATGGGAGAACACAAGATCTTCTCAGCCAGGCCACAGAAAGCTTTGAGTAATGAGCCTTTTGATTCTCTGGTATCTTGGAAGGCAGGAAAAGACTGTTCACCTTTGGAGAACCAGAGATGTCCAAAGTACTTTATTTGACAATGGAAGTTATTAGAGAAGTTGGTGAATATCAGTTTAGATTTTTAAAACTCACTAGGGTCACTGCCACAGAATTGATTTCAACTCAGAGTGACCCTAGAGCAGGCATCCTCAAACTATGGCCCACGGGCCACATGTGGCCCGTCAAGGACATTTATGTCGCCCTCCAGGTGTTTTTGCCACTGTTCCCTTCCTGCTTAGCAGTTGGCTCATCCTGGGCCTGCAGTGAATTTGTTTATAATTTGTTTTTTAACTATGGTCCAGCCCTTCAATGGTCTGAGGGACAATGAACTGGCCCCCTGTTTAAAAACTTTGAGGACCCCTGCCAGGTGGACCTACCACATGTGTTTCTGAGATTATAATCCTTCAAAGGAGAGGCAAGCCTCCTCTTTTTTATGTGGGCAGCTAGAAGCCTGCAAGTGCTGCCCTTGTGATTAGCAGCCCAGCTCATAACCCGTTAGTACAGATACAAGAACATGGGCGTTTATTTATAATTTATTTGGAGTGGAAAGGCATGCAATGTGAACTGAAGTCACGTGAACTATGACTTCAGTTTTGAAAAGAAAGAGGTTGTATGTGTGTGCCTATGCCTGTGTGTCTTGAGGTAGATGCATTTTGATGCCAAAACTGGTCATCCCAGAGTGCTCTGGAGGGCACCACGTGGAACACTCAATATGAGTTGAAAGGTTGAAGGTCTGAGTGCACCTAGACTTACACTGGAAGAAAGGCCCATCAATCTGCTTCCAAAACATCCCAGCCACTGAGACACTGTGTAAAGCAGTTCTACCCTGAAACGTGCTGGATCACCATAAGTTAAACTAGACTCAATAGCATCTCTGTTTTGGTAGTGGCTATTATCTGGAGATGTGTTTTGGTGCTATTTTGTAAAGAGAGTGTTTAATAATAATAGCTACTCATGTTAGAGATCCTTCTTTAAATTCTCTCGATGTGTCAGTTGTTGTCAATGTCTTATTTAATCAGAATATTTAATAATGCACATATTTTCAATAAACCAGTAGTATTTATTTAAAATGATAAGACATATTGAAGTCTAAAGTGAATGCTACCTTTTTCTTGTACAGGTAGCAAATATTTGATTAGAGAAATTGTGATACTGATATTTCACTTGGGGAAGATTAGAAGTCTTCTATTTTTATCCCCTTGAAAACTCAAGGTTACTGCCATTGAGTCAATTGTCATTCATAGCAACCCATTAGGACAGAGTAGAAGTGTCTCCATCAGTTTCCAAGACTGTAACTATTTGAGGGAGTAGAAAGCCTCATCTTTCTCCTGTGATTGGTTTTGAACTGCTTACCTTCCAGTGAGCTGCCCAATGGTGTGAACTCAAATCCAGCACCAGGGTTCCATCCCCTTTCAAAGCTTCAAGGAATCTTTTCATGAACTTGCTGATTGATGTAAAGCACCACATTATTGCTTTTGGGTGCTCTTGAGTCAGTTCCAACTTCAATTGACCCAATGTACAATTGAACCAAATGCTGACCAGTCCTTCACCAACCTCAGAATCAGCACTATATTTGAGTCCACTGTAACAACCACTGTGTCCATCCATCTCATGAAAGGTCTTCCTCTTGTTTTACTGACCCTGTACTTAAGAAGCACAGTCCTTCTTCAGGGATGAGTCCCTCCTGGGCCTTGGTTAAAAGTATGATGTGGATGTTAAGGTTCTATGAGGGTGGTAATCTATAGGTCTTCCCACACTAGGGCTTTCCTTGAGAAATATTCCACAGATACTATTTTACTGGCCCAAAAAAATCAGGTTCTAAGATCTGGCTTTATTTGACCATGAAATTGAGTGTTCTGAAACAATCATGTTCAACAAGCAACACTTCTCTGGGGTCCAACGATCTGCACTTCGGTGACTCCTTAAGTTTGTTAAGAAAACTTCTTAACTGGGTAGCTACTCTCCACCTATAGTAAACAGCAATGGTGGTGGGCATATGTGATCTCCCCTGGCTTACCTATTGACAGAAGACAGGGATCAGATAAGCCTCCATGGTCCATCCTTCTTTATCTATTTTGACACCAGCCACTTCTTTTATGCCACTCTCCATCTATGTTGGATTTGATAAATTGTAGCAATGGTCACGTAGGACTCACCTACAATACTCATGGTTAATTGGTTATCAGGGAAGTGAATTGATTATCATGAATAAGGATCAGCAAACAGTAGGGATAGAGTCATTGAGCTCCTCAGCCAGCAGCCAAGTCTCTCTGGTATTCAGCCTTCTGGAGCCATGGTCCCTGGGCTTTTGCCTGCAGGTTGCCAGGAAGGCAACTCTTCTGCACTCTGTCTCATAGTGTCATTGTCCCAGGCCAGATCAAGGAAAGGTACCGCATTGTCTCGGCACCATTCCTCTGAGTCTCAGTGCCACAGCCACTGGAGCATCTGGTCAAGGTGGCCTCCACCACTTGAGACAAAAGTCTTGGAGGGACTCTATCAGTGGCCTTTGACTTTCCCTCTATGTCCCAAATGACTATTAAACACTGAGGAATAGATTTGATGGAGGGGTGGTTGTCTTGCGATGGGTCATTGTGATGAGGCGCCATCATGTCAGTTGCGATCCATAGAGACCCTAGGCCCAACAAAAGGAAACACTGCCTCGTCTTTGCCATCCTCACAATCGTTACTAAGCCTGAGTCCATTGTTGCAGCCACTTTGTTAATTTAATCCATTGAGCTCTTTCCTCCTTTTCTCTGGCCCTCCACTTTACCAATATAGTGTCCCTTTCCAGGCACCGGTTTCTCTCAACAACAAGTCCAAAGCATGTAAGAAAATTCACCATCCTTGCCTTCAAGGAACACTGACGGTACTTCTTCAGAGACAGATTTGTTTTACTGGCAGTCCATGGTATTTTCAGTGTTCTTCACCAGCATCACAATGAAGCACATTGATTCTCCTTCTATGTTCCTTATTCCATGCCCAAGGAGATAGCAAATGCCATGGCTTGTATCAGACACACTTTAGTCCTCAAAGTAGCTGCTTTGCTTTTCAACATGCTAAAGACATCAGTGCAGCAAAATTACCTAACTCAATGCACTTTTAGATCACGGGACTGCTGGTGCAGTGTACCACACCTGCAAGGAAACTGAGGGACTGTGTCTTTAACCACACTGTCTAGTCAGATCTCCAAGATCCCCTCCCCACTAGAGTCAGCTGTAATCCCATCCTAATCTTGTCCATCAGGACATTACAGAACCTTTTCCAAAGCTTGATTATAGCCACGGGGATCCAGTCCAGAATTATATTACATCATATGAGGAATTATGACTAGAAGGGCCATATTAATTAACTACAATCACCACCCATTGTTAAATAAATACTGCAATAGGCAATCTCATTTTTGTGTGTGTAAATATTCTACTTAGAAACTTAGAGTTCATAGATTTACTTATTTTGACCTCTTTCCAAAATGAATTTGAGTTTTCATTTTGAGGTGTTAAATAATCCGAATGAGAACAGGGATCATGAATGTCTTTGAGGCAAGCAGTGCTGAATTCATTTTACAATATTTTGCTCATTACTTCAGCACATGCACTCCGTGCCAATGGAATAAAATATGCTCCTTCTCGCAAAGGATACATGTTTGTACATTGTAGATATGTCTGTTAGTTGACTCACCTGGTAAACTTAGACTGAAACAATTTTGTCTGGAACATTTAATTTTCTCAGGAACTTTATAATAAATTCCCAGGTTTTAAAAGTCATTGAAGGTATTATTGTGAATTAATATGTTGAGGCTGTATGATTTAAGGAGCACTGATGGCAGAGTGGGTTTCACTAAGGGCTACCACCCACAAGGCCAGCAGTTTAAGCCCACCAGCAGCTGCTAGGGAGCAAGATGAGGCTCTCTGCTTCCACAGAGATATAAAGCCTCAGAAACCCTGGGGAGTTCTGCTCTGACCGATAGAGTCCCTATGAATTGGCATCAACTCAATGGCAATGAGTTTGGTTTATCCATGACTTAAGTTATAGGCAAAGTATATAATGACTAGTCTTGTATTATATAATAAGCGTTAATCTTATAGGGTTGACCATTAACAGTATGAAGAAAGTCTGTCCAAGTTTTATTATTTTCAGATATCCCAATATCCAACTGATCACCAGGAATAACTGTACCGTGATGCTGCACAGGCACTATGAAGTCGATACTCCTAAATTTGTTTGTATTAATTCTGATATGTCATTTCCTCAAAATCTGTTGTCTTCTTGCATTCTATTTGAGTAATTTAAGAAGGAACCCGTCACTCTCCTCCCTTGCCCACACCTCCCTCAGAAATCGCACAGTCCTTTTGAATTCTACTCTTTTGCTTGTCTCTGCCAAACTCAATCAGTCACCATTTTTTGTAATGTATGCCCAGATATTCAAGAGTCGGTTTAAAATGGCACGCACACCATGGATATCGTTTCAGTTATTGTAAGATCCTTTTTGATGTAAATCCTAATCAATCGTTTGGTTGGATGAGTGCCCCTGTGGGGTAGTAATGCGAGGATGGTGATAGCCTGGAGAATAGCATGGTGGAAGTGGGAACACAGCATTTCCAGATAGCTAAGTAAGTCGACAGAATTTGAAACTCAGAATTTTTTGAGCTTCTGGTTTTAAAATTGAAGCCTTTAATTCAAGCAAAACGATTTCAGCACAATAACAACAACACCCCCCATCCCCAAACAAACCCCAAACCAATTCACTGCTTTCCAGTTGATTGTGACTCAGAGGATGACCCTATGAGACTGGATAGAACTGGCCCCGTGGGCTTCTGAGAGTGTAACTGTATGGAAGTAGAAAACCTGTCTTTCTTCTGAAAAGCTCTGGCAATTTGGGAGAGGTATCACAAACTTTAGGAAACATGGGTGCAGATTATATTGCATAACAAGTTTGATACACATTTAAGATATTTTCCTTATATCATTAAACAAATAACTTGAGTGCTTATTTTTCAGATTCAATTGATTTTATTGATAGGAATTGGGGGGAAATTGAAGACATAGATTTGGCAGCATTATTGTACCATCTCCTATTCTGGAACCATTCTCTGGGATTTGGGGAGGGCAAGACTCCTGAAATTAGAATTCAGGGCTTTGTCCTTCTTGTTAACAAGGCAGGGGTCCTGTTCTATCCTCCAAACGGGCTGCAGCGTAGGTGTGTCTCTGCCGCAGGGCTCAGGAGACCACATTTTGCAATTTCTTGGTTTCATTTTGCTGGAAGAGTTAGACTTCAAAGCCTGTTACAGGAAGTAACATTTTCCCCCTTCTGGCTGGAAAGGTAATTATTAAACAAAGAATTAATGCCTTTTATGACTATTCTTTCTGTGACATTAAAGGCAATCTTTATTTTTCGGTCTTGAGAACTCCTCAACAATTTTAAGGCTCACCCAGGCTTCTAGTGAAGAAAATAATTCCTTATATCACATCCATTGCATTGCATTTGATGTCTGAAATAAATTATGACACTTAGATGAAAAATAATGACTTTTTGTTTGTTTGTGTTTCCCTTGGCATTGCCTGAAAGGTCTACAACTGCTAATGTCTAACAAAGCCATAGCCGAAACTTCCCTGGTATCTATGGGAGCATCAAGGAGTAGAAGGCTAGTGACTGGCAGTTTCCATGGCAACATTGGAATTTTTCAGGCTAGAGAGGTGTAGGTTATACCATCAAATGTGCCAGATTGGTCTCCATGACGACAGCAGTGTGAATGGGGAAATGCATGCTCATGAGATTTTGTTTTAAAAGCCTATTGGGTTATTTTAGAAGAAAATCCTTGCCAAATCAATTTTTTCCCTATTATACTTCATTTTCAAATATATAGTAAAAACAAGAAAATCTGTTTCCACAAGATTTCTATGAAAGTAGCCTTCTTGAATATTTGTATTACAAAGGCTGATTTGACTTACAAATAACTTCTTTGGCAGCATTTCTGAAATAAAGAAACCCAGGAGTGCAGATTTTTTCCAACGCATGTATTCACTATTAAATTTCAACACTTATTTTCAGGGAGTGGTGCCTCCAAATTGAAAATGACAATAGTGTTATTTAAACTTCCTGATATTTCCATACATAAATCAACCACCAGAATGCATAATGTATTAAAGCTTTACTCTTTTTGCATCAGAATGTCAGGATCTCTTACAGCGGTAGCAAAATGGAAGAATATTCAAAACTAATTACTACTCAAGCTCTTTCCATGCTTCAATTTGTAACAGCATTTGGTGAACCTTCCATGCTGCTATATTTCAAAATTCTCTAACTTAATGTAGTCACTAGGGAGATGGATTGTACCACTAGTGGGTTGCCAGAATAAGGAAGGAGCCATATACCTTCTTAGTGGAAAATGAGCCAAGGAACCAAACAGCAGCCTTATGCCCAAGGTTTGAAAGCCATTGTGATGACACTTTGCTTTCATTTCATGGGTAGGAGCTTGGGTAATCTTTTTTCAAGACCCATTTGATAAGATTGATTCGTTTGTGTGAGTGAGGAAATGTACAATTTACAAAGCAGTAGGCAGCCAACGCCATAAGCCGAGTTGAAGTTGGTATCCTCTGGGGTGGTGACAGCTGGGAATAGTTATCCTTCTTAGGCTCAAAGAAGCCAGGAAAGAAGACTGTCCCTCAGCCTCTGGGATGAGTGGCTGTAGGGTAGGGCCACCTGATAGAAACTGTCATCTTTTGTAAAAAGACACAGATAATGTGGAGCAGCCTGACAGAGCAGAAGCTGAAGGAATGAATACACTGCCTTTTCTTTTCTCCTTTCTCAATCTGCCTTTGCTAGTCTTTCATTGGCTGAACCCAACTGAAGCTAGAGGTCAAAGAAGCAAATAGAGACTGAACAAAGACATCTGAATTAATAGTGATGTAACTATTGGTGCAAAACCAAAAAAATATTTTATGCTCCTTCAAAAGAAAGAAGCAAAGCTGGTTGCTCTTTAAGTGAGGCATTTATTCCTTTCATCGTTGTTGATAATCACTTATGCAGTCTTGTTTAGGACATACCAGCAAGTTCATGTTAGAGGCTCCCTTTTGGAAGAGCAGAATTACATTCAGGCCAGAAAAAGATGTTCAGGCATTGTGCCTTCAGGCAAGATAGTATGTAAACCAGGGCTTTGAACTGGGGCTTCCCAGTTCAGTCATGGCTGGTGACACAAAACTGGAATAAACTCATATCTGTACAGTGTGGGTGTGCTAGAAAATAACTACAATGGGATGGATTGTGAGTCAATATCCTGATGGAACCTTTATCTCTTTCTTAGCGGACAAACGCGATGTGTGTGTGGCACAGCAACCACATATCTTGATCAGCAGGATAGCAAACAGTGGCAACCGGCTCAAATATGGAAAGCAATCATTTGTGTCAAATGGGTGTTGCTAACCACAGTTCTGGCAATAATCTAATCTACTCACTATATCTTCAAGATTTTGGCAATTTTTTTTTCTCTTCTGAGAACCATGCCAGAACACCCATATTTTACAAATCTGGGATATCTATGACTGAACCAGAATGAGCTGATTTGAGTTTGAATCCCTGACATGACATCTCCGTGAATAGTTGTTGATTATAATACATATATTCATTAGTAAAGTTGACAAAAGAAATATGGCATCATTGATTATTCTGACCTTTAAAAAGCAAATCACTTACTTGAAGAGGCAGTATCTATATTTAAGATAGATAAAAGGCATTACAAGCAAGATACAATGAAATTTTGAAAGAAAAAGGAAAAGAAAAAAGGGAAAAACCAATTCTATAGTGATTAAAAAAAATTTCCAAAATAAAAAAAAAAAAGGATTTCCAAGCATAAGGCATCAGAGTGCCACTTCTTGAAAAGGTTTGCTGGTAGCATTTCTATTCCTACAGACAGCACACATATTTTATGAGGTCTCCTTCATATGCTCTGAATGTGTAGATATGACCAGCTAGTTTGCTTTTTCTCTGATTATATAAATTCAATTTTAAATAGCACTACGCATAGACTCAAGGATCATGAATTCTAATCTTAGCCATAGGATTATTCTTGTAGTACCTGTTTCCTCATCTTTGTCACCTGAACATTGTTGTTGTTAGGCATCGTTGAGTCAGTTCTGATTCATAGAGTGCCAATCATTGCCCTTCTACTTTTCCAAGCATGATGTCCTTCTCCAGGGACTGGTCTTGCCTGACAACACGTCCAAAATTCGTGAGAGGCAGTCTTGCTATTGTTGCCTAGTCTAAGGACTATTCTGGCTGTACTTCTTCTAAGACAGATTTGTCTGTTCTTTTGGCAGCCTACAGTACTTCCCTCATTCATTGCCAGCATCGTAATTGAAATATATCAATTCATTCTTTGGTCTTCTTTATTCAATATCCATCTTTCTGGTTTTGTTTGTTTGTTTTTGTGGGCATCACTGCCCCCTGGTGGGAGTAGGAGGCCCAGTCTTGCTCCTGGAGAGCTGCTGCTGCATTTGAACCGCCAACCCTGTAGGCCGCAGTCCCGCACACAACCACTATGCCACCGTGGCTCAGCCTTCAATGTCCATCTTTCACATGTGTTCAAGTCAATTGAAAAGGCCATGGCTTGGGTCATGCTCAGCTTGGTCCTCAGAGTAACATCCCTGTGTTTGAACACTTTCCAGAGGCTTCACGTGTGCACCAGAATTGAGCATGCAATGCATTTTTTTATTTCTTGTTGGCTGCGTCTGTGAGCAATGACTGTGGATCCAAGCAATCCTTGACAACTTCAATCTTTTCTCTCCTTACCATGTTCACCTACTTGTCTAGTTGTGAGGGTTTTTTGTTCCCTTACATTGAGTTGTAAACCATAATGAAGGTTGCAAACCTTGATCTTCATCATCAACTGCTTCAAGTTCTCTTCACTTTTGGAGGCGATAAGAGGAGATAGTATATGTGTACATTTTCATGTGCAGTAGGCACTCAATAAATCCTATGACCAAAATAGATCACTGCATGTTTATTTATCCTTAAAACAGTTCAGGATTTAATGTGGGATTAGAGAAGGAACCACTTGAAAAGTTTAGTGGCATTCTCACTGATAATGACTCATTTCATTCTACATCAATAAGTGGTCCAACTAAGAATTCAGTTTCATAACTGTATCCTTAGATTGTTTACATGTGGAATTATCTACTTGCCAATTTTGGTGAGCATTGACTGCTAACCACAAGGTCAGTGGTTCAAACTAACCAGGTGCTTCATAAGAGAAAGGTAAGACTATTTGTTCCTATAAAGCTTTACAAAGCCTAGGGAAACCTGGACAGTGTTGCTGTGAGTTGGACCTGACTTGATGGTAGTGCATGATGGTGCTAGTCTTGGCAACTTAGGTGGGATGACGTTAATGCTCCCTGGAAACATAGCTATGAAAAGTTGATTTCCTTAATTTCACCAAGTGATGTGACAGTATTTTCACAGTCTTGAAAAAGAATAAAAATGGATATTTGTTCTTCTTCCTTGTAAGGACTGGTAGCATAGAAATACAAGTCTCAGGTGTATGGGTTGGGACACAGGACACCACTTCTTTCGGTAACACCAGTGTGGTAGGTTGCCTTTTCTAGAGAAGCAAAACCAGTAACATATGTATCTGTGTGTAAATGGAAAGAAACTTATATTGAGAGATGGCTTGCACAGTTGGAGAAGTAGGAAGGTCCAGTCCAGTTCAAGTGAAGCTTCTCCCAACTCGTGCTGCTGGGACAGCTGATGAACAAGAAGCAGGATGGCAAAACAGGACCGGGCACCTAGCAGGTTAATACAGAGGTGAATGAATCCAATAACGGCAAGATGAATTCACATTAAGGAGTCTGCTTCTGGTATCAGTTGACAAAACAACAGGAGATTGAGAAACCAGCAGTAACAGAAGGCAAAGGGCCAGCAGGAACTCGGCTCTGCTTAGGATTTCTCTCTGATTCAAAAGGCCACACTCTCGAGGAGGCGCATCACCTGTGACCCTATTCATAGGTTGGGTTCTCCTCCTACCGTCACCCAGTAGTATCTACTGATGTAGAGTGTAGCTATAACAATACCAATCATGAAATGCATTGGAATGCTATGTTAGACACTATATGCTAACCATATAAATGCTTTCCATGTAGCATTTTGCTTAATTAGAAGAGCAACCTGGTAAGTTTTATTACACATTGTTTTTGGATGAAGATAGGGAAGTTTTAAGAAATTGAATCACTTATACAAAGTCATGCCGTGTTTCAAAGCAAATTGAATAAGACCGAAGTCACGCTCCTTACCACTACAGCAATTTCAAATACTTAACCCAGTTACACTGTAGATTTCCATGCAATCATTCACTCAGCCTTGGCATGGACACCACTATTTACCTGTAACCATGGTTAGGTTACAAAGAAGAGGTGGTTAGTGAAACTGGGGGATGGCACCCACTCCCCATGGGGGTAGATGAAGGCCCAGCCCATGGGCTGCGGTATTCTGGGGGTTGCCACTAGATGGAACTTCACCAAGTTCTTCATTGACAAAAATGGCAGGGTAATAAAGTATGCTAGTCCCATGAAGGAGACTCAGGTGATCTAGAAGAACCATCTACCTTTCTACCAGTCTCTGCCACTGTAGTATCTCCAAGCCTGTAAGTCTTTGCCAAAGCCAACTGCTTTATGTGTTTCTCCTAGACTGGCTGATGGGACTTAACCATTGACTATTGGGTTAGCAGTCATGTGCTTTAGTGACTGTGCTACCAAGGATTTGATTTAGTAGACAATGTCACCAAATAGGCAAATTGAACAAATGGTGCTAGGGTGATTAGGACAGTAAAAAAAGAAGAAAGCCCAACAAGATGAATGGACACAGTGGCTACAACATTGGGCTCGCCGTGGGAGCGACTGTGAGGATGGTGCAGGGTCGGGCAGTGCTTCATTCTGTGTGCATGAGGTCACTGTGGGTCAGAGCAGACTTGATGGAACCTAACAACAATAATAACAGGTTGCTATCACTTGCAATTTATTGGATTGAAACGAGTTGAGCAATAAAATGCTTTAATGGCATCTGTTTTTTTAATCAAACCACAGTGATTTCTGTGCTCTGAACTTGGCAGCTGGCTAGTGTGCTACTTACAGTTTGAGAATATTAAACGACACAAGTGACTACCTTGGAAATAATAGGTTCTGACTTCACCATACTTTGGGTGGTTGTGGTGCAACATCAAGTTGGTGATAACTTACAGTGATCTTGTGGATAGCAGAAGAAAACGCTGCCTTTTCCTAAGTTAACCTCGTGGTTTTTGCTATGCTTGTGTCCATTGTTGAAGCTTCTGTGTCAGTCCAACTTGTTGAGGCTCTTCCTCTAGGTAGTGACATCTCTACTTTATCAAATATGATGTCCTTTACTAGGAACTGGTCCTCTTCTAGTCAACTGATCAGGTACCTGCTTCCAAATTTCACAGCACAGAGGAGCCCTGCATCTGTCTGCTGAAACATTTCAACTGATGTTCACTGAATTCCTGGAACCTTGTGAGTTTTGTTATTGCTAATCCCTTCAGCACAGCTTGTACTTCTCCCCTCAATACCATTGGTTCTTGACCATATGCTGTCTCCTCAAATGATTGACTCTTGACCAATTCTCTGTGGTACAGTAACTATGAGTACTTTTCCATCTTGTTTTGATGCTTCCTGTCGCACATTTTATCCATATTGTGTTGTTGGCCTGGGTTGTCTAGACAAACAAAGCCTGTGATGCTCATACATGTATAAGAAAGAGCTTTATATCAAGAAGTAATTGTTTATTAAGAACACATTCCAGCCCAGTCCAGCTTAAGTCTATGGATTTATATCCCATATGAATCCACCCCTGGAGGCAGGCAGAGAGTCCCAGCAAGCAGGCAAGGAAAGGGGCAGAGGGAGAGTCGGGAGGGGTTTCCAGTATCTCTCGTATTAAAAGGTCACACCTCCCAGGAGGCATCACCAAGTTATTACTTGATTGTCAGTTTGGACCCCACCCCTGCAGAGGTGCAAGCAGCATAACATTTGCCACATTCATTAACTCTTCAATATTGTAACTTGAAAGTTGAAAATTTTCACAATTGTTTTATAATTCACATAGGATAGAATTTTATCTCCCTCCAAACTCACAAGCCTTGAGTGAGTTTTGATGCATGGCTACCCTATAAAGGAGGATAGAACTGCCTGGTTGATGACTGAGATTGTAACTTTTTATGGAAGTAGGAAGTTCTAGGAGCAATTGGTGGTTTCCAATTGCTGACCTTAAGAATCACAGCCCGATGAATAACCATTATGCTACAATGTAATAATCCAGTCATATTAAGAAGATCTGAACAATCATCACCACAATTGATTTCAGAACATTTTCTTCTTGCTCATGTTCATTGTTAGCTAGCCATTTCCCTTCAACCTCCCTTGCCATACCCTATCTCTATAGTTTTACCGATTCTGGATTTCATATATAAATATATATATGTATATATATATATATATATACACACACAATACAAAAACAAAGAAACAACACACAGAATAACAAACCAAAACAGAAAATCCCCAGTCAAAAGGAAAGCAGAAAATGTAAAAACTGAAACAACGTTAAGATATGTCAAGAGGAAGATTAATTGATATAGTGTTATAGCTTAACATAACTATATCTGCCATAATTGATTTTTAAAGTGTTCTGTATCTTATAGCAAGGCTGTTCATATCTCTGGACTATGGTCAGAAAGGATTTGCCAAAGTCTTAATCCATGTGGGGACTCTGCATATGGATTTGGGACTTCCACTGTAGTCCACAGTTATGTCTGCAATTGGGTGTTCAGAATTTAAGCTCTGATACTATTCCATCCAGAATCTGATTTTTATTATTTGCAATCCTTTTTTATTATTTATAAATCATGTCTGGAGTCCTTCTTCCATGTGCATTTACTTAAAGACAACCCTTTAAGACCTCAGATGATGTTTTTTTTTCCCTTGATAGCTGGGTGCCATAGGATTTTCTTATAGGATTTTCAGTGATCTCTCTGTGAGGATAAATATCGAGTAGGGCCATATTACAAGAACCACTTGTTCTTAGGTTTGGGCTATAATTAAGTCTGAATGCAAAATTCATTCGTATATCTATTATTTACTTTTGTATCTGATTTTTCTTCAGTTTTTTTTTTTATTTTGAGAAATGCTGATCATGTTCTTAACGTTTGGTTACCTGATTCTGGATCTTAGAATATTTCTTTATAATACTTTAATTTTCTTTGTTGATCCTTTGAAATCAGTGACCCTCAGACTTTTACTTCATGGTTTTTTTTTCTTTTTACTCATTTTATGTGCAATAGTAAATTTCAGAATCACTGTTGTCATATAGTGTGGCACTTTCTTTCTCTTTTTTAAATGGCCATTTGTTCTTTGCATGTGTGATGTTCTTAAAAGCATCCTACAATTTAATCTTCTTATTCTTGAAGGTCCACTGAAATCTGATCACCCAGGGTGACCCTGTGGTATTTGAAATATCTGTTGCATAGAATCAAAGCAACATGCAAGACACTGTAGTACAACAGCCTGCTAGTTGAGTTGTGAAATAATTGTATGACATGGTGGAGGAGTGTTGGTTGGGAGGAATAAACAGGAAAAGTAGATACTTAGATAAACATTTTGTAACATTGATATTCAAAGATTTATACAAATTAATCTAATTGTTAATTATTATAAATTCAGATCTATTTTTATGTTTTATATATTATTTAAGACAAGTAAATACACCAGCTTAAACAAAGTTAAAGTGTTTTACCCTTTATGCTTTTTATTAAATGTTATAAAGTCCCTATGAAAAGCACCCCATTGTTTTCTTCCAAAATTTGTACTCAGGGACATAGAAAAGGCAAGATCAAAATAAGAAGAGGAAGGAAAGAACCCACTGCCTTCTAATGGAGTCTGACTCATAGCCACATGGTACAGGGTTTCTGAGACTAAGCTTCATGAGGACAGTTTCATCTTTCTCCTAATGAGAAGGATCTAAAACTAAGCAAGTTTAATTTAGGATTTTCAAATTTGCTATCATTTTAAAAATTTAAACCAGAATTTATAGTTATCAATGCTTTGCAATCTTCATCAGCGAAAAATCAAACTCTCTTTGACCTAGTTTTTTTAGCTGAGCTGTCATCAAATTATATTACATTTTATAATACAATATATAATTAATACATAATAATATTAATAATTTAAATTGAAGCCTTTATGGGGTAGAACTCATTGATCATAGTCCTGTTGAGTTAGGTCTAAAATAATTATCTTTTGTAGTACTGTGACTTGGGTAAAAAATGTCCAAAGAATAGCAATTTCTAGAAAGACGATGCGAAAACCCTGTATCACCACAGCCTTGATATTGGCAGGGTTTTTTGTTGTTTTTTTTGTCTTCGAACGTTTTTAGCCAACTTCCTTTTGACTATATTGTTATCTTTTGGGCACTCTGTAGTTGTAAAGAACCTTCGTGTGTAGTGGTTATATACTGGGCTTTGATCTGAAGGTTGACAGTTCAAAATCACCGACTTGTGCAGGAGAAAGACGGGGTTTCTACTCCTGTAAAGTGTTACAGTCTTGGAACCTCACAGAGGAACTTCCACCTCATCCGATAGAGTTGCTATGGGCCAACACTCACTTCAGGGCAGTGAACTTGGAATTCGGTAGTGTAGTAAGACGGCGTCACAGAGGTGCCCGCATGCTGTAGTGGCCTTGCTTTGGGTTGTGATCCACAAGGTCAACAGTATGAAACCACCAGCTGATTCTCCGGAGAAAGACAGGGCTTTCTACTCTGGGAAAGAGCTATGGTCTCAGAAACTTAGAGGGGTAGTTCTACCCTGTCGTATAGGGTCACTGTAACTTGACGGCAGTGAGTTTAAAAGAATTTTTTGGAGGTTTAGTAGGTAATGAGTTCGGCTGCTAACTAGAGGCTAGGAATTCAAAACCACCAGCTGCTCTATGGTGAAAGAGATGAGGCTATCTTCTCCATTAAAGATTTATAGTCTTGGAAAAGCTAAGGCATCATTCTTATCTCATTGCTGTGAGTCTGAATCAACTTTACGGCTGTTGGTTTGGTTTGACTTAGAGGTATAATCTTATGAACGTGCAGCAGTACTGATGGTGTTTTCCTCAGTAGGTTCGATTGAGTAGCCTTCAATTCATTGCTACCCTTTGCACAGCAGACCACAATATTGCCCAATTTTGCATCCTCCTAACAATTGTTTCTATATTTGAACACATTGTAGCAGCTTTAGCATCAGTCCGCTTCATTGAAGGTCTCACTCTCTTTTAGTGACACTCTCCCTACCAAGCATGATGTCCTTCAGGGACCCTTCCTTCCTGATGACATGCCCAAAGCATGTGAGCTGAACATGCATTACCCTCTACTTTAAGGAGCGTTCTAACTGTATTTCAACACAGCAATTTTTTTTTCAAAACCATTTTATTGGAAGTCAATACAGATATCATAGTATTCTATAGTTCATGTTGATCAAGTGGTGTTGTAAAACTGCTACCACAGTCCATTTCAAATATTCCCCTCCTTCTTCAACTTCATGAAAACAAGTCCCCTTTACCTGACCCTACCCACCCTCACCACCCCTTTCAGAAGTCTTTATTCTAATACTGTCTTTATACATTCATCAATCCTGGGATCATATATTGGGACATAGAAAAAAGCATATAACAAAAATGCAAGGGGTGACCCCCCCCAATGACATAACACATCTGAGATAAACCCCAACATGAAAGAACAAAAAAAAAAAATGAAAAAAAATACAGAAAATGTTGAAAACCAGATTAAGTCTAACTTGCATAAAAGGAGGGGGTCAACTGACAAGGTTTATCCTTTTGATCTTCTATAGTCATTTTTCCAAAGCACTCTGTTGAGTAACCACTTTCCTCCCATCCCTCTAGTATGGAGAGAGGGAAATTATTTCCTGTGTAGATCCCACAAATGTACCTTGGGCTCCCAACGTCATCTATAGAGTTTTGCAAGCTGGATTCTCACAATTTAGTCTGGTGCTATTCCCTCCTTCAGCTTCGGATTATATGATTTACACTTTGGGTCACTGATATTGGTGTGCTTCTTCCATGTGGACTTAATTGCCATCTCCCTTAAATGGCTGCTTGTTTGGAAATGAGCTTTTAAGAAAGAGCCCTGTGCTATTTTATCTGATAACTGAACAACTTTTTTAAAGCTCAGATATCTTTAATGCTTATAATTTATTTGTTTAGAAATGATAGCAAAGGAAAGTAATAATTGTCTCTGTGCACTGTGCCATTAGATAAGATTGACTTCTTATTCCTGGTTCACATAGTGGTAACTTCTTCCAATTAGAGGCAACATACTGGATATTGCCTAGTAAAGATGAACTTACAAAACCAGAAAACCAAACTCATCTCCACCACACTTTGCTATAGCCCCCATATCTTCTGTGTTCCCTTCCTGAGGGAGAGTGTCGAGCTGGTCACGATGTGAGAACTCATTGTTCTTAAATGGGAGCTAGAATTTAGTGTGAGGCCAAAATTCATTCCAGGATCTATGTTTTTAGTTTTTTAAATCTGACTTTGTCGCCATTTAGAGATCACCTTGTAAATTTGTGGTAGAGAGTCTTATTCATGAAAGTCTTCCATAAATATTGTCACCTCCCCTGATTCTCATTTTAAAAACACTGCTGATATCAAAATAAATGATTACATGGCTGGACACTATTTATGCAAGCAATGGAAGATGGGTGTCAGGAAACATTTGCAATAATAGTCGCTGACAATGTCAATCACAAATTTGCTGGAATAATATATATGTCATTGCATAGTCAACACAATTAGCTTCGTCGTGGTTTTCATCTATGTTTTAATAACTAGAATCCTAGTAGAGATAACTTTGTGATTCTTTTTTATTGTTATTCATTTTATTGGGGGGCTCTTACAAATCTATGGCAATCCATCATTCAATTGTATTAAGCACACTTGTATATATATATAGCCATCAACATTTCCAAAATTTGAGCCCTAGGTATCAGCTCCTATTTTCCCCACTCCCTCCTCTACCCTTCTACCTTTGTGAATCCTTGATCAATCTTATATTGTTGTTGTCATTTCATGTTCTACACTCTTCATTGTCTCCCTTCACCCACATTCCTATTAAATGTCCCCTGGTGGGTGGGCTGTATATCCAACCTTGTGATGGGTTCCCTCTCTTTCCCCCTTCACGTCCCTCCCCTGTCCTCACCATCCCCCTACCATCATGATATTGCTACTCCCACTACTGTTCCTGAGGGTTTTATCTGTCCTGAACTCCCTATGTTGAGAACTCGTACCTGTACCAATTTATGTACTCTGGTCTAGCTGTATTTCCCAGGTAGAATTGGGTGATGGTAATGGGGAGGGGGGGAAGCATTTACGAACTAGAAAAAAGATGCATGTTTTGTAGGTGCTACACTGCACCCTGGTTTGACCATCCTTTCCTTATAACCCTTTTGGGGGGGTATCCAATTGTCTGCAGAGGGGCTTGGTGTCACCACTCTAACTCTCCTCTTTCACATTCATATAATTGTTGGGATCTTTTGATATCTGATACTTGAATCCATGGACACCTCATGATCACACAGCTGGTGTGCTTCTTTCATCTGGGCTGCTTCTTTGACTTCACGTCATTAAGACCCCAGACACTCTATCTTTTGATAGTCAGATAATGTTAGGTCTCTTGAATACCTCGGTCCTTTGGCTCCATGCAAAAAAAGAATTTAAACCAAAACCTGGTGTGTGATTCAAACAAGTTTTATGAAGATTAAAAGAAATTTTAGGTTTAGTTCAACCATTAGAAAATCTCACATACACATTTGCCAGCTGGGAAGTTGCTTAACAGAGAGTGATCGGCTAATGGCGCTTCTTTTTTCAAGCTTGTGGTGAAGGGCGTGGCTGACAACTCTGGCCGA
Organism: Nesogale talazaci; assembly: GCA_004026705.1. Lineage (NCBI taxonomy): Eukaryota > Metazoa > Chordata > Mammalia > Afrosoricida > Tenrecidae > Nesogale > Nesogale talazaci. The sequence continues at coordinate 3,447 of PVJH01014985.1, read as the reverse complement.
CACTATTGGCTGAATCACAACCACGTGACACAGTTGAACCAATCCACTTGCAGCATTTTCTTCAGACGCCCAGATCTTGGAATATGCGCAATGTGTCACTGCTTTTCTGACCCCTAATGGATGGCCCGCCCCTTCCGCTATTCCAGCTACCTATCAATACCACCCACTTTCCTCACCACATTTGCTTATGCACCCATTTTGTCTTTAGCGATCATGTCAGGAATGTGAGTATCAGGATGCCAGGTTATTAAATTAAAGTGTTCATGTGTTTGGGGAAGCCTTGAGTAGAGGCCCAAAGTCTGTCTGCCATCTTAATACTTAACATATAAAGATATGTATATTGGGCTCTATTCCTTTCACTAGAAATTAGTATATCTACATATATGCATGCCTAAAGCTTTTCCTCTATACATAGCTTTTGCTTCTTATTTCTTTCCTCTGTTTCCTGGAAGTATATAGTTGGCATGGAGAAAAAGATGTAATTTGAATGATAAAGGTCCTGATGATCATAAATAGCTTAACAGAGATTGGACTCTTAGTATGTGCCAAGTACTATCAGCCTATATTTTTATGCCTTTCGTTATTTGACCCTAACAACCTGAATGCAATGAGGAAAGAAAGAGTTTTCACTATTATCTTAAATATGCTCCAAATATAGAATGCTTGGAAAATAACTGGAGTTATATATCAATTTACTGTTAATTATGAAACACAATGTTACAAATTCTCTATTAAGGTATTTCATATAAATCACTTATAAGAATAAATTGCTTCATCAAAGTTGCAAGAGTAGGCTTTACGTTTCTGAAAATATGCAGAAATTTTCAATTTCTCTTAATCCTAGTTGAAAATGATGCGATATGGAAGTTCATTCCATCCGGATTTCTTCTAGGTTACCGTAGCAAAATGAGAGCTCTCCTCCTCACGCCCTTCTTCCCCCTTCCTCGCTTCCTCGCATTATGATCCATTTGCTCGGGGAGCAAGGCTGTACTTGTGCTCTTCTCAGGAAGTATCTAGGCACAGTGTTTAATTTCTTAAAAGAAATGTTTCACTGCAGTATATGCAGAGTATGTATAAAAGGCACGCAAATGCTTTCTTAAAAGCAGCGTGAAAATTAATGGATTTTTTTCGAACTGAACACATCTACAAAATCATCGCTACAGCAAATAAAAATCAGACTATCACCAGCGAGCCAAAAGTCTCCTCTTCCGCTTCTGCACAGTTCACACCTATTTGGATATATTTCTTCTTCAGTCACTTTCTTTAAGCTTGGATTGTCTAAAAATGTGCCTGCTTTTTCTAGATTTACAAAGATGCATTTTCAGAAACAGCTTGAAATACCATTTTACTTTATATCAGTCATGTGCATTTGGGTAAAACTTAACTTTTAAGTCCGTAATCATTCATAACATATCTTTTTGATTTTTAAATGCATATTGTATGAGCTGTCCCCTTTAAAGTCCCTGGTGGTATACGTTTTACTTCCTCTCTACGTTATCCCTTGATCAAAATGACTAAGAATTAATATAATTAGTCCATTTGGAAAAAAGACTGATGTTAACATTTCCTATTATACATGTTTAAAAAAAAATTCAGCCAGATCTGTTCTCTATGCTCTCTCTCTTTTAATCTAAAGGAACCTTCAAATTAATATGAACTCTGCATAGAAGAATGGTGAAATCTTTGATGTTTTACAAAGCTTGTTGGGAAATGCACCCACCACAAAAAACCATCAATTTACAAATGGATAATTTGGTTTTGCAAAGTTAAGGGTTGACAATAGAATTTTCAGTGAATATACATAGGTGGGATAAAGATCCTCAAGTGTTTCTTGAAAGAATTATAACATGTTGGCAATAGTAAGATTCTGTTCTCTGCTGTTATTTGCATTATCTCTCCTAGTATTTTGAAGTTTTTGGTTCTTTTTCTAAACTCTTAAGTGGGTAAGTAGAGAAATTGCCTGAGCTGTGCTTCTGTAATATATGGCACTTAATACTATCTCTCCCTCTAAGAGATGGTTTTTTCTACCACCACGAACGTTTTTGTATGTCATATTTTAATGCTCACTAATTTTAAATGTTTTCTCATTTTCTTCACAATGTCCTTTTTTAAACTACATGTTCTTTATTTAGAGAATTTTCTATTTGGCATATCTTTCATTTGCACTTAACTAGTTTCATTTTGTGAATTAGACTGAACAGAGTTCCTTATTCTTTATAAGTTGCTTAATGTACTTGTAATTAATATTGTAGCTTTCTCTTTTGCTTCTTATGGATCATAAAAAGTATGCTGTTTATAAACCAATATTGAACATATTTTTGTTTATTATCTAAATTTAATCACAAGAGGGAATAATTCAGAACTGTACATTGATACAATGATACTTGCAATTATATTAATATCAAAGATATTTATATAAACAGGTGGTACACATTACACATATGAGCTTTATTCTATTTTAATTTATTAGTCATTTAAAATCCATAACACTTATGCACAATCACTACGGGGAGGTCAAACTTATTTTAGTCTGAGATTAAAATTGGTAAATATTTGGAATCCTGCTGAGGGCTCTAATCAAATACAGTTTGTAGAAAACTAGAAAGAAATTCTTTTCAATGCTCTGAGGTTTGCAAAAACATTGGGGGAATGAATAGATAAATAGTCTTAAGACTCTTATTTAAATTCTGATTAAATGAGACTTTTAGTTCAAAAAGGCAAGTGAATGTGCTATACTGAATGTTCTAGGAGCAAGAAAATAGTAATTGGTGAGTCATAGCCCTATATCTTTACATGGACAAAGATGGTTTAGCAAGTTTTAAGCAGCAGCAGAAATTAATGCTCTATTTTAGCATTTGCAGAGCAGGAAATATTTTTTTATTTGTGCACTTAAACTCAAGTCAAATTTTTACTCAAAATCTGAAAGAGCAGCCACAATATAAACCCTCTCCGTCACTGAGTTGAAGCCGAAGCTTAGTGACCCTCGAGAACATGACAGAACTGCCGCTGGGAGTTTCTGAGACTGCAACTCTATGAACGCCCTGATGTTTTTTTTGTTTTTCCTGCAGAGCAATTGGTGGTTTTGAACTGTCAACTTTTCAGATCACAACCCGATATATAAGAACTAGGCCATCAGGGCTCCATCCTATACAAATATGTTGACATGAAAACACAATGCTTGTCAGGATGACTGATCTCATTGTTTGACTGACAATCAGAGAATTTTTGCAATCAGATTAAAGTGAAAAATCTTTTTTGTAATAGGTATATGGCTATTCATCTACAAAGTGCACACAGTTAAGTCATCTTTAAAAGAGCTCTGCATGCATCATGACAATCAGTTTTAGTGCTCCCTCTCCTTTGCCACGTTCTTTGTTTGCTTCTCAATTTCCCTGATCCTCCCCGCCCGCCTATCCCCAGTAAACCATTGCATCAGTTTTTATCTTT
>PVJH01014984.1:0-55218 GCA_004026705.1 Nesogale talazaci | reverse complement strand
CCAATAAAATGATCAATTTTTTTAAAAAGGGGGGGGGAGGGAAAGGGGAGGGTTTTTTTTTAAAAGGGGCTTGTATCAAGGGCTCAGGTGGAAAATATTGGGAAATATATGTGGAAATATGTGTGCAAATGTGCTTGATACAAATGATGTACTGAATGTTGTAGTAGCTGTAAGAGCCCCCAATAAAATTTAAAAAAAAAAAAAATTTAAAGAATTGAAAGCATATAAAGTAAGTTCTCAATTTATAATCAAATTAAAAGGCCATAATAAAAAGATTGTAGCACAATTTTTATATGCTTGGAAATAAAACAGCACAATTAAATTTACCTATTGTAACAAGAAAAAGCCTGAAGAAATATTATAAAATATTTATAGTAAATTAAAGTTGTGTTAGTCCGGGTAGACTAGAGGAACAAATTTCATAGACACGCATATAAATATAAGGAAAAGGTTTATATACAAGAAGAACAGGACATTGAGCCCAGTCCAGTTCAAAGTAATAAGTCCGATATTAACCCATATGCCCACAATCAGTCTATAAAGTCTTCTTCCGACTCACGAAGTCACAGGTCAGTGGGTACAGAATCCTGGCGCTGGCAGGGGTCTCCACATGGCTCCTTGCTTCCAGGGATCAGGGTCCACCAACAGCAGAAGCAACTCATCGCTGGCAGAGGTCTCCATGTGGCTGCCCAAGCTTCAGAGGTCTGGCTCCATCAGGACAAAGCCGCGTAGTCTCTCCGCCAGCTCCTCCAGCTTCTCAGATGCTGCCATCTTGTCTTGTCCATGATTCATCGTCACTGAGACTTAACTCCCAACAACCAGGGAGATAACTTCTAATTTTCACGAGGGAAATATCGCGAGATTTCCCAGAAGTCTCAGGAGAAGCCATGCCCACATAGAGGCTTCACTGGCTACTCAATGGCTATCTCCAGATTAACAGGCTAGACTCCACGCTTATACTTCAATCATAAAATTAACAGAAGCACATGACTTCCACAAAAGTCAACATAAGGAAAATTGGGGGTGGATTTAAGGGAGAGTCAGAGGGCAATAAATAGTATAAATATTTGCGCTGCATAAAAAGTAAGACCTTGCATCAATAACTTAAGTTTCCATGCTTACGTAGTAGAAAAAAGAAAATGAAATACAAACCAAAACCCAGAAATCCAAGAAATAAAGAGACAAATAGAGAAAATCAATGAATCCCAAAGTATTTTTTTTGCATAGGAATTTGTTTATAGTTCATTTTTTAAATAATTTTATTGGGGGCTCTTACAGCTACTACAACATTCAGTACATTATCTGTATCAAGCACATTTGCACACATGCTGCCATATACATTTCCAAACATTTTCCACTTGAGCCCCTGGTGCAAGTTCCTCTTTAAAAAAAAAAAAAGCTCCCCTTCCCCTTCCCCCCCTTTTTTTAATGAATCATTTTATTGGGGGCCCATACAACTTCCATCACAGTCCATACCAACATCAATTGTGTGCAGGCCACATTTACATACCCATTGCCATCATCACTCTCAAAATATCCTCCCTCCCTCCAGGCCTCCAGTGTCAGCTTCCTATATTACCCTTCCCCCCCCCTTCCCCTTGAACCCTTAGTAATTTACAAATAATTTTTTCATCCTGTACACTGTACAGTGTGTCCCAACACTTGCTTCCCTGTTGTCCATGTCCCAGAGAGGAGGCTACTTGTAGATCCCTGAAGTTGGTTCTCCCTTTCTTTTTCTCCATCCCTCCACCCTCCTGGTATTACCACTCCTATTACTAGTCTTGATGGATCATCTACCCTAAGTTTCCCATGTTTCCAACTTCACTGTACATCTCCTGATTTAGCTGGGTTTATGTGGTAGAATTGGGGTCATGATAGTGGGTGGGAGGCAGCACGGGAACTAGAGGAAGGTTGCATATTCCATAGCTCCTACCCTGTATATTAACTGGCTCATCTCCTCCTTGTAACCCCTCTGCAAGAGGATGTAACCTCACCTATTGATGGGCTTTGGGTCCCCAATCTGTACTCCCCCTCATTAATAATAATATAATTTTAGCTCATTGATGCCTGACACCAGATCCCTTCACCACCTCATGATCACACAGGCTGGTGTGCTTCTTCCGTGTGGGCTTTATTGCTTCTGAGCTGAATGGCCACTTGTTTACTCAAGCCTTTAAGACCCCAGATGCTATATCTTTTGGTAGCCAGGCACCATCAGCTTTCTTCACCACATTAGCTTATGCACACATTTGTCCTTAGTGATCATTTCAGGAAAGTGAGCATACAATGTTATGCTTTTTAGTTCTTGAAGCTTAATATCTCATCCCTTTGACACCTCATGATTCCACAAGCTAGTGTGCTTCCTCCATGTGGGCTTTGTTGCTTCTGAGCTAGATGGCTGCTTGTTTACTTTCAAGCCTTTAAGTCCCCAGACGCTCCATCTTTTGATAGCCGGGCACCATCAGCTTTCTTCGCCACCTTTGCTTATGCACACATTTATCTTCAGTGATCCTGTCGGAAAGGTGAGCATCTTGCAATGCCAATTGAATAGAACAACGTGTTCTTGAACCGAGGCGCTACTTGAGTGGAGGTCCAAAGCCCATCTGTTGTCCTACTGCTAACCCTATAAGTATGTTGTCCTACTGCTAACCCTATAAGTTAATCTCTTTCCCCATCCTCACTTATAAATATATGCCCCTATGTACATACCTGTATTTGAACCTCTATAAATGTTCATTAACCCCTAGTTCCTTCCTCTATTTCCATTTGCTTCCCTCTTGTCCCACTATCATGCTCATTCTCCATTTGGGTTTCAGCATTTTCTCTCTGTTACATTAGTCTTAATTAATCCCTATCAGCCTTCTCTCACCCACCTTGTCCCTACATTTGTATCAATTGTTATTTCATTTTTCCTGGGCTGGTCGACATCACCATCTTTCCCCCTCATCCCCCTCTTCAATGTCCCCTACCCTGGAACCATCAGTCCTGTCATTTTCTCCTCCAACCTCTTTGTCCAGCCTATTTTGTCTAGATAGACCTGCAGAGGTAACAATATGTACAAAAAAGGCCTCCTAAAATGGAGCAACTTAAGCAAATAAAACAATGATAACAACAGCAAGAAACCCTCCCAATGTACTATATAATATGTAACAGAATAATAACAAGTAATAACAAGTAATAGCAATATAAAAACCTGTATAAAGTTCAAGGTCTATAGTTGACCTCCTAGAGTGACCCCTGGTTGAGTCGGATGGGGTGCCAATACCCTGGTCCCAAATAGATTAAAATCGACACATTTCTAGCAAGATGAAAAGAGCTTAAAAGAGGAGTCACCAATGTTTCTGCATTCGTAAGGCTTTATAATAGATTTCTGGTGCTAGCTTGCATCCTTAGATAAAATCTGAAAGATTTCCCTTAGGAATCCCTCCAAAAGCCATTATAGCCAACTAAGCTGACCTTGTTACCTTGAATTTACCTGGCCCAGCAGATCCCTTTCAAAGCCCATCTTTGAAGCAGAACTTGTTTCTGAAATGAGCCTCATGAGACTGCTCTAAGTATATTATTGATAAAACTCGTCTGTAGTTATCCACTAACCAGAGACCTATTGGAACACATTTTGTTTGGAATAAACACGTGCATACATGTCCTGGACTATAGCAACAAGACTTTTTTACTTAAAGTCTCATAGATGCCTAGTAGGGTCTTATTTTTGAAAAAGGAGTCAAATTTAAAGAAAGCTCCTCTATCTTTGTATAAACACATGAAAAGATCAAGATTAATTTTATAGGGAATAAACCCAAACCCTGTCAATTGTACTACTGTTGTTGCTGTTGAGTGCTCCTGAGTTGGTTTTGACCTGTCAGGATCCCTTGCACCATATAAGAGAACACTGCTTGCTAATGAGCCATTCTCCCAGTTGCCACGTACACTCCCTACAGTCCACCTGCTCAGAATATTGTCTCAGCACACAGAGTTAATAGGATGATCAAAGGATACAGCTCCAACACACACCTTTTCTGATTTTTAAACCATTCAGTACTCTCTTGACTGCCGGTTTACATATAGATTGTGCATGAGCACAACCAAGTGTTCTGGAATGCACATTCTTTGCAATTGTCCTGTAGTTTGTTATGATCCAGATGGTTAAGTTCCTTTGCATACTCAATAAACACAAGCACATCTTTCTGGTTTTCTCTGCTTTCAGTCAAAATCCACCTGACATCAGCAATGATATCCATCTTTTTCACAGCTCTATGTGAATATACTGATGCAAGGTTGATAATTATCTTCAACAGAAGTTTTCTTGCGTGTTTTAATTGTGCTGTTTGATCCTTTCTGCATTCTGTTGTGCCACTTTTCTTTGGAATGACTACAAATGTGGATTTCTTCCAATCAGTGGGTCATGTAGCTTTATTTCAATTTCTGGACACAGACAAGTGATTCCTTCCAGTGCTGCACCAGTTTTTGGAAACATTTTAGTTAGTATTCTGCCAATTCTTAGAACTTTGTTTTTTGCTAACGCTCTCAGTTCAATTTGGACTTCTTTTTCAATTCCATCTGTTCTTAATCACCTATCTGTTACCTTTTGTAAAGGAAGTTAATTATGGAGGCGATGTTACAATTCTGCTCAATGTGATAGAACCATGCAATGAGATGACATTTGTGTTAATACCAAAGTAAGAATAAATAAAAATAAAAACATCATGAACAGCAAAATATAGATTCAGGAATAGATTTTGACTACGAATAAATTGTAGCTTCCATTTAAGAATAATTAGCTCTCACATCATAGTCCTGCTCAATGTTCTCCCTCAGGAAGGGAACAGAGAGGTGACAGGTCTGATGGCAAAATATGCTGAAGAAACTAGAGGGTGCCTGACTATTAGATAAAAAGCACCTGGGGTCTTAAAGGTTTTTCTCCAAAAAAGCAGTCATCGGCTGAGCCCCGGTGGCATAGTGGTTGTGCGCGGGACTGCGGCCCACTGGGACGGAGGTTCAATTCCAGCAGTGGGGCTGGGCCTCCTATTCCCACCACCGGAGAGCAGTGATGCCCAAAAAACTTAAAAAAAAAACAAAAAAAAAAAACAAAAAACAAAAAAGCAGTCATCTAAGTGAGATGTCAAAGAGCTCACATAGGAGAAGCACACCATCTTCAGTCATTGAAGGATTATGAAGCATATAATACAAAGTCCAAGGAGGCATTAGTATCAGAGCCTAAACATGAGATTCTGGTTTGCAGACAGCTGTGGATGACAGTGGAAACCCAATATCCATTTGTGGAGCTGCATAGGAAAAAAGCTTCTGGCGAACCCCCGCTATTCACCCTTGAGAGACAGGGAGGATGTGGTTATAAAATGAAGCACATTAGAAAGTTGAGTATAAAAGAATAAAGGCACAAATCTGACTTGAACAGTTAAAACTTTATCCATAGATTCCCCACTATGGTACATCCTGGACCCGATTTGGTTTCCAAAATTTTCTGTAATTTTGGTTCGTATTGTTTTGTTTGTTTTTTGTTTGTACATATTAGAGGGTATCCCAGGGGAGTTAGGCCATTGGGTGTCACCATATTAGAATTGTGCTTTATGAATTTTTGTTTATCAGCATATAAAACCCAGGCTCAATGAACTTAAAGTATAATTCTGCTGCATGTGATTGAACTATGGAATGATATTATATATGTATTAATCCCTAACTAATAATAATATTGAAGAAGTGGTTTAGTGTCAACTCATTTTAGGATATGTGCTGCCAAAGCGAGCACTAGTGTCAACTCGTTCCTTTGAGTCCAATGATACAGGGTATTCTTTTAATCTTACTTTGATGCTTCCTGCATCATTCAATATTTTGCCCATAAAATTCTTCCATATTGAGACCCAAAGTTTGAGATTTTTATTTTGACTTGGGTAAATAATAGATCTATTTCCATTGAGCAATTCATATGCAGTTAATTTCACAATATTGATTGCAATTTCCAAAGTGTAGCATCACTTATCACCCTTCTTCCCTGTATTGACTACTTCTATTCCTCCTTTCCTGGCCCATCTGAAGTTTGCCCTTGGGTAAATACTGCTCTTTGGATCTCAAGTGGTTGATTATTACAGGTGTGCATCTTCCCTGATAGTATTATTGTTTCACTCATAGAACTCATTATTGTTTGGCTTAAAATTGAGCCACAGAGGTGGGTTCATTTCTCTGACATAAGCTCTGTGGTTCTACCAGAGTTGCTATTTGATCAGTAAGCTCAGTTTCTTTCATGAGCTTGTGCTTTGTTGGACATCTTTCTGCCACTCTATCCTTCTAATGTGATCCCTTTCAAAGCAGTTGGTAGTAGTAGCTGGGCATCATCTATTCCTGGTTTCACAGTGTTGGGGAATGATATTTCACAATCCACAAGTCCATTAGACTGTTTTTATGTTTCTGATTTTCTACACCTTTTTCCCCTTTCAGACAGGGAGAAGCTAATAGTTGTATCTCACATTGTTATTCACGAGGGATTTTGTTTTGCTTTCTGCTCATGAGCTTTTAAGACACCGGCTACTACTCCTGAAAGTAGTCTGTGGAACATAGTCTGGATGGACTATTTTATGATAGTTGACATCAGAGTCTCCTCAGACCTTGGTCCTGAGACCCCAGGCCCATGAATCATTCCCTAAGGTGTTGAGCAATGTTTTCAAAAGAACAAATGAGACATTCTGACATTTGGTGTATGCTAAATATGTTCCAAGTACTAAATATATTCATAGAAAGAGTACTGGTGTTGGAATCAGAGATGATTGTGTTTAAATCGTGAATTTAACACAAGTGTGTGTGGCTGTACAATTTTGGAGAGTTTCTGAGATTGTACTTCCTTATCTTCAATGTGAGGCTGGCCTGGCTGCTAGATGCCACCGAATCAGTTAAATGGAGATAATACTGATGATTTTACTCTACCAGAGTGTTTTATTGTAAGAATTAAATATAAATATAGCTTTTAGTGATTGCATTCTAGCCATTTTACTATATATTTTAACATATATTTTTACTATGTCATACTTTTTCCTATTCAGAGACTGGTAACTATCATATACTGTGACATGTATTGTAAATAATAATAATAATAATAATAGAGAACTATAAGACAATTAAAAACTTTTACTATGTGCATGTAGGCTCTTAATTTTCTGTTTTCTCAGTTCTAAAATTAGAAATTCTACTGGATAATTTCCCTTGAATTATATTCCTTAAATTCATATAACCCAGAAAGATGCCCCTTATGAACAACACTGCAAGGTGAAAAAATGATCAATAAATTGTTTTTTACTAAAATTTTAGGAACTTAGTGTTCTTACCATTCTAGTCTCCTAAGAACATTGCATTTTTAATGAAGAAAGAAAAATCTACTATATTGAAAAACTTCATAAAGAGTGGTTTGCTCAGAGATATTTAGATATCAAGCTAATAGAAATATATGGCACAAATTTTTAGCTTCTCTAAAGAACCTTTGAATTAAACATTTCTATCAGCTTAAACTTGATTAAAATAGTCTATCTATGAGTTAAGTACAGGTGTGACAAAAACATTAGTCAAACATCCTTATTCTCAAAATAATTTCTCTTACTGGTATCTGAAAATCCATTAACAACCCACAGTTTATTGAGCTTTTCAACAAATCAGCTTCCATTTTTAAAAATAATAAGACATGATTTAAGGAGCCCTGTTGGCATAATGGATTTTCTTTGAGCTGTAAACCAAAGTCATCAGTGGGAAAAGCAGCTTCTCTGAGGAAAGAGGGGAGTTTCTCTTCCTGTAAGGTTTGCAGCCTCAGAAACCCGCAGGGCCATCCTGTCTTGCCTGTCGGGGTTGCTATGAGTCTGCATCAACCTGGTAGCCTTGAGGGGTCTGCTTTTTTAAGATGGATTTTACAGATTTGGTTTAGTTTTTTTTCTGACGTTTCAGAAAATCACACTTTTAGTTCAAGATGAAAGTGGAGGTCACTGAACACTTTTTATTTTCTTATTCTTTCCTTCCCTACTTCCGCCTCTCTCTGTATTGTTTCTCCTTCTTTTCTTTCACACCTTTTTCTTCAAATGATAGTAAGCTTTGTTATGAGACAAGCTTTAAAGGACAAAGAGTTGAACAATCATCTGTGTGGTTAACAAGTTTACAAATCCTTAAGTACAGGTCATATACCCTGAAGATATAAAATCCAAAATTTTAAATGTGATCAACCAGATTTTTATTATTTTTTAAATGTGTTAGAATATCATTTTATCTAAAGCGTGTCCCTTTGTAGGATGACAGTGCAGTGCACAGTGCTCAGATGCTTTGTCAGCTTCATGGGGAACGTTAGGTTCTAAAGCAGTGGGCAGAACAAGATGAGGTACAATGTCTGCAGTCATGAGTTCTAGCAGTGACTGTATTCCCAAATTTTGGGGACAACACACAGGACACATTTTCTCTGCTGTTAAATTGCATGACTTTTGAGAACTCTTCTACACTGATATGATTCTACTTGGCATGGACTCACAAAAATACACCCACCTTGAATGTTAGGAGAAGGCTTTATTTCTGAGAGCCCAGAGTCTAGGCGATGCCAACTAACAGACAGGCCATCTATGATGTGTAATTTAAAAACAAGTGACTTAAAGCTCTTCTCATTGTCAAAAGAAACCATTAAATTTACTCAAATTTCAGGAAATAAAGAAAACTTGCCTTCCTTTAAGAATTATAGATCAGAAGCATCTAACTTAAGAAATAAGGGGAAAGGAAAACACATTGAATTCAAATTAAGCACAAGAAAGAAAATAAAAACAACTAGTAGAAATCAATGAAATGAAGAATTCAAAAATTAAAGGAAAAACAATTGGAATTGAAAGGTGGTTCTTTTAAAATGTAAATAAATGGATAGACCTCCAGCTCAACTGAGCAAGACAAAAAGAGAGAAGACACAAATGACTGATACCAAGAAAGAGGCAGATTATGTCATTGTAGGCACTGTGGTTGATATGAGGTTCTGATTCACAGTGGCTTTGTGGATAGAATCAGACATTGCCTGTATCTTTGCAGTGCTCACAATCACTCTATGCTTAAGCCCACTGTTGCAATGAGTGTGTTAATCCCTCTGCTTTAAGGTCTTCCTCTCCCCCCGACCTCTGTTTTACCAGGTACTGGTACCCCCTGATAATATGCCCAAGCTACATGAGAAGTCCTGCCATTCTTGCTTGTAAAGAATATGCTGGATCTCTCTTTTGTAAGATAGAATTGTTTGCTCTTCTCTCCATACCCATATATTAAATAGTTTTTGTCAATACCATAATTGATATTATTTGTCTCCCACAGTATCAATTCTTCAGTCTTCCGTATTCATTGCTCAGTTTTATGTGAATACGAAGTGATTGAAAATATGACTTGCATGGGTCATCCCTTAACCCTCATCTTCACTTTTGAATACTTTAGAGGCATCTTTTTTTTTGCAACAGACTTGCCCTGTGCAGTGCTCCGTGATTTCTCCCCTGCTTTTTCGAATGAGTGTTGATTGTGGATCCAAATGAAATGCAGTCCTTGCCAACATCCATGTTTTTCCATGTATCATGATATTTTTGTTCCAGCTATGAAAATTTTTTTGTTTCCTTTAAACAAAATTACTATAAATGTTATATATATTTAAAAAAATAACAACATGTGTGTGCTAGGCTGGGTTGACCAGAGAAACAAATGCGGAGAGACTCGTATACATGTAAGAGAGAGCCTGCTATCAAGAAGCAATTGTATTGCAAGCAGTCATCCCTGTCCAGTCCAGAACAAATCCATACGTCCAATACTAGACTACACATCCCTCTTCAGACTCACGCAGCCGCATGCAATGATGTAGAATGCAGGGACTCATGGGCTGCTGGGATCTGATGACGGTGTCTCTGGCAGCTCTCAGACTCCCCAGCAGGAAGTAGAAGCAGAGAAAGAGGTTGGGGGGAGGAGGGGAGAAGGTTCCCAGGACCCTCCTTAAGAGAAGCCCACACCCAAACAGAGGCATGATTGACAGGCTAGACTCCACCCCTACACTTTATTTATCAATGTGACATGAAATCATGTAATGACCACAGCACCCAAATGAACTAGATAACAGACGAATGTGAAATTTCTGTGAAAGCGATGAATGATCAAAAAGCACTCAGAAAGAAATGGTTTCAGAGGCTCTCTATTTATTAGCTCACTCACTGCCATCAAATGATTCTGACTCACGGTGACCTTGCAGCACAGGGTAGACCTGTCCCCCTGGGTTTCAGAGGCCGACACTCTGGGTGGGAGCAGAGAGCCTGATCTTCCTGGAGAGAGTGGCAGGCAGTTTCAAACTGTTGACATTGTGGTTAGCAGCCCATAATCCATTACTCTATCAGAACTCCTCTTTAAAAACTGAAAACTGTAGTTAAAACTTCCCCCACACAGAAAATATCAGAGACATATTGCTTCAGAGGTGAATTCTAGCAAACATTTAAAGAGGAAACAAACCAAATACTTATAAACTCTACAAAAATCATTAGAGGAGGACATACTTTCCAACTTATTCAATAAGAACAATTTTAGCCCAATTCCCAAAGCAGGAAAAAAGACATTACAAGAAATAAAATTACAAATCAATAATGCTCATAAACTAAAATGCAAAAATTCTGAAAGTTTGAGCAGATTGAATCTAATAATAGTAACAGGATAATACATTATAGTCAAGTGTGGTTTTCCCCAAGAAAGCAGGGCTGATTTAACATGTGAATGTCAATCAAAACAATACTCTAAGGTAACAAAAGTAACAGACTTTGGAGGAGACGTCATAGGCCAGTGCAATGGTTCTCAACCTTCTTAATGCTGTCACCTTTTAATACTATTCCTAATATTGTGGTGATACCCAACCAGAAAATTATTTTCATTGCTATTTCAGAACTATAAATTTGCTAGTGCTATGAATTGGGTGACCTCTGTGAAATGGTTGTTCAACCCTCAAAGGGGTCGTGACCCACAGGTTGAGAACAGCTGGGTCAGAGGATTGACAGGTATTAACTTGTATGAATGGAAGACAATATCCAATGAGGGAAATAGGTAAACGTGATTGTGTCAGTCTGGGTAGGCTAGAGAAGCAAAATCATAGACATGCATATGGATATATGGAAAAGGTTTATGTACAAGAGGAATAGGACATTGAGAAAACATTCCAACCCAGCCCTGTTCAAAGTCATTAGTCTGCTATTAGCCCATATGCCCGATATCATTCTATAAAGTTTCCTTCTGACTCATGAAGTCACAGGCCAGTGGGTGCACTGGCAGGGATCTCCCCATGACTCCTCGCTTCCAGGGCTCAGGGTCCATCAACACCATCCAGTGGTGGTAGAAGCAACTCAGTGTTGGCAAGGCTCTCCACATGGCTTCGCCAACTTCAGAGGTGTGGTTCCATCAGGATAAGGCTGTGTGACCTCTCCTCTGGCTCCATCAGCTCCTCGGATGCTGCCATCTTGTCTTGTCCATAATTCATTGTCTCTGAGACTAACTTCCAACAACTGGGAGATAGCTTCTCATCTCCACTAGGGAAATATCGCAAGATTTCCCAGAAGTCTCAGGAGAAAGCCTTGCCCACACGGAGGCCTCACTGGCTACTCAATGGTTATCTCCAGATTAACAAGTTATACTCCACCCCTACATCTCAATCATGAAATTAACATAAGCACATGACAACCACAATGATGGAAACGGCGTAAGATTGGGAGGTGTGATGAGCTGTTGAGTATAAAATTTATAACAAAGTTTCCCGAAGTGGGCGCCACCGCCCCCTGGTGGTGTGTGGAATGATCTAAGGACACTGTAAGATCAGATACCTACACTTTATCCTGGATTCTGGGCTGGAGTACAAAAGGTGTTCATTGCTAGGAAAGTCATGAGGAATTTTTTTGGGGGGGGGTGGGGGCATCACTGCTCTCCGGTGGTGGGAGTAGCAGGCCAGCCCCACTGCTGGAATTGAACTTCTGTCCCAGTGGGCCACAGTCCCACGCACAACCCCTACGCCACCGGGGCTCAGCCCAAATTTTTTGTTTTTTTAAGAGGACAGTAGACCATATAAGTTTGGGAACCTCTGATTTATAATCTCTGTAACTCTTCAGTGGATTCACAATAAAACAAATTGTTAAAGAAAATAGTATTAATATATTGTATGCAGAAAAAATTTGACACATCCAACACTGATTCTTTGATGAGGAAGAGCACTTCCTTAACCCCAATAGAAAAGCTCTGGGGAATTGGATGAAATTGTGGCGGTATAGTGAAACATAAGGCTGCGGTCTCAAAGGTCAGTGATTCAGATCCACCTGTTGATCTAAGAAAGTTGAGGCAATCAGCAGTGTCAGACACCTGGTGAGACACCCCCCCGGCCTCCAAGCCCTGTAGGGTCTCTATGAGTCAAAACAGGCTGGATGGTAGTTGGAAACTATGGGGAATTTAAATTTGTGGTGAGGAAACATGGGGATTCTCTGCTGTGGAGGGTGAATTTTAAAGTGTTACATGCATGTTTTAGAAGATGTTCGTTTTCTAATTGAGAGGTAAAAACTTGTATATTTGTTATACCATGTTCGTTCATTCATTCATTAAAAATGCAAAATATATTAATAATGTAGGGATTTTTTTCTAATACTTCATACTATACTGATGGTTTTTTTCATGTCACGATGATATCTAGAAATAGGCTCCATGGACTGTCAAGAGAATCTGTCTTAGGCTGATCCCCGGTGATGTAGTGGTTAAGTGCGGGACTGCGGCCCACGGGCTTGGTGGTTCAAATCCAGCAGCAACTCTCCAGGAGCAAGACTGGGTAGCTCCCACAACCACCAGGGGGCAGTGATGCCCTTCCCCCCCCCCCCCAAAAAAAAAAAAGAATCTGTCTTGAACCAAGTGTAGCCAGAATATTCCTTTGAGGCATGGATGGTAAGACTTGTGCATGTACTTTGGACATGTTGTCAGGAGAGACCAGGCCCTGCAGGAGGACACCACAATTAGTGAAGTAGCAGGGCAGTAAAAAGGAGGGAAACTTTTAACAAGATGGACTGCTTCAGTGGTTGTATTTGTGGGCTCAGATACAAAAACAATTGTGCGGATGACACATTATCTGACAGGGTTTCATTCTATTGTAGACCGGGTCTCCATGAGTGGGAACTGACTCAATTGTACCTAACAATATCAAGCTTGAAATACTTGCATTTCCTAAGTTAGTTGAACCTTTATCAAGATACACTGATCTTTTCTTTGTCTAATGCTTTTTCCCCCATCATATCTAGATTGATCCTCAGCATATTTCAGCTTCCTTTTTGCTAAACTTGCCTTCCCCCTGTTATCTTTCAAGAATCTCTTGCTTTTATGTTGATATGCATAGTACGCAATTAACATTAGCATTTTTTTTAATTTATTTTTTTGGGGGCATCATTGCTCTCCGTTGGTGGGAGTAGGAGGCCCAGCCCCACTGCTGGAATTGAACCTCCGTCCCAGTGGGCCGCAGTCCCACGCACAACCACTACGCCACCGGGGCTCAGCCCTTAGCATTTATTTTTTAACCTGCTCTGAAAAGAGCTCTTGTATACAAATTCAATGCATTGATATTTTGTGCCTATTTATAATATTAGATGCTTACTTTATTATGTCATTTGAATTTTCATTTGAATCACTTTTCTCTAGGCTGTAACCTTTTAATTATTTATATGTTCTTTTTAAATGTAATTGATTACAATTTATTATTTCATTTTCTCTAGTGCACAGTTTCCCTTTACTGGTTTGGAGATTACACATTGTGTTTCTGTTCTTTGAGGGTACACTTTTGAAAATTCCTATGCAAATGGAAGGTTTGAGCTTCACTCAAGTGTCAGAAGTCCAAGGCTCCGTACCTAATGGCTCTGGTGGGATCCTCAGGGAGTAGCTCCCCACAAGACTGGAAGTTGAAACTCATCAGCTGATCCAAAGGAAAGAAGAGGCTCTCTGCTCACATAATGATTTATAGCCTCAGAAGTCCACAGGGATTTGTCAACAGACAGTTTCCTGTCGTGCAAGGTCACTCCTTAGTAAGAATAAACTTGAAGTCAGTGAATTGAATTTTTTTTTAAATTGAAGCTCTGGGTACTTCAAATGGTTACCATACTAGGCTCCTAACCATCCATCGTGGTCTTGGGATTGCAGTGAAGGGCGCCATTTGCACAATCATCCTGGATAGTTGTGGAACATGATTTATGTAAGTTGGCTTCAGTTTTTAAATCTGTGGGAATTTCTTAAGAAGGTGAGCATGAGATTCTGACAATTTTCCTTAAAGAGTAAATATCATTCTGAGGAAATCAAGGGAATTTATTATAGCAGGCGTGCAGCATTGCATTTTGTAAATTCCATCGGGTACAGATGCTTTTCTTGAAAACTGACTTTGGAAAAATCACCATCTACTTCCTGAGATGGAAGTCATTGCTAGATATCTTAGTACATGGCTATTTGTGCCCCACTCAGGTAATCCCCTATAAACAGTCATGAGGGAAGGGCAGGTTAGCTGTGCTAACTTCCAAACCTCTTGATGAAGAGTGAATATTGCCACACTCCTTCCTAAGGACCAGATTTCCACATGTGAATCTTGTGGGCCTAAAAGCACAGAAGTTTTGGAGAAAGTTTGAAGCAGTTGCTGAAATTCCACATTATAGCCCAACTCTCATATTCAGAACAGAATATATACTTATAGGTGACCCTGGAAGAAGAGGTGAAGAGGCTTAGAATATTTTGATGATCTGTGGTCCCCAAAAGAATTATTCGATTGAGTAGAAAGATGTCTCAACTTTTGTCTCCTATAACAATCATCTCTCTCAGATTCTACTGCCTTGTAAGTCATTATCAACCTTTGGTTGGCTGATATATATTTTATACCCTAAGGCAGTAAATATTTCATAATGAAGAAAATATGCAAAGCATATAATTTCCTTTCAGCATAATGGACATTTACTTCCTCTGGCTCATCACATTTCTATTTATTTCTCCATATCTCCTAACCTAAGTTGAAATGTAAAGTTTTCAAAATGTAAATGTGAAAACCATTGAAGATTTTATTAGTTCTGGCTAGTAAAAAGAAAACTGTTTGAAATAAAACTGCTACATTATGCAGTCCCCCAAATTTTCTTTTCCTACAAAAAATGGTTGCTATTAGATGGTTGCTATTAAGGAAAGGGCATCAGAACATCTCACAAGGCTCACCATCACATTGACTGTGGCATGTAGAAGGGCAACACTCTGCTGCTGCCGCAAGTTCTTTGGAATATCTATTTCTACAAAAAAAACTTTGATATGATTGAACAAATGTGTTAGCAAAGCTCTGAAGTTGAAGATCTCTAAAATGCTTTATTTTTACTTAAAAAGTTTTGAAGACATTGGTTCTAAAAGTTCACATGTTGAAAGTGCACCCCCCCCCCACTCCCAGGCACAGCCATACCAGTGTGCTTGTCTAGAGAAACAAATCCAGTGACACTCATCTGTGTATAAGACAGAGCTTGATACCCCAAGGCAGTCCGGATCCCGTGCATAAGTCCAGTACAAATCATAAGTCCCTTTTCAGACTCTTACAGTCCCACACAATGAGGCAGAATGCATATAGTGGGTGGAAAGGCCTATGGTTGGTGGAAACAGGCCAGGGCGCCAGAAAGTCAGTGGCAGGGTCCCAGCAAGTAGAGGGGCAGAGAGAAAGGGGAGTTCCCGGTCCTGGCCCCCCCTTCCCCTCCCCCTTATAATAAGGACACATTCCATGTCACTACCATGTGACATGACTGACAAGTTGGACCCTACCCTTGTACTTTCATACATCTTCGAGTTGACAGAATATCATCTAGCTTCCACAGCCAGTTGTGAATGTATTATATAGGCAGATTGCTTCAGAATCCCATGCAGCAGTAAGTGCTGGGAACGAGGACTGTGGCAGTCCACAGGTACTCTTTTCATCCAGCATGACTTTGCTGTACACACAAGACACCTGCACAGTTTTTGCAAAGTGAAAGCCATTATTACCAGTTGTACAAAGGAAAGGGTAAGCTATAGAAGTGGATTAATTGCGGAACATGACTTGTGCTTGCTACACATGGCCTGTTTTTGTGGGAGAGAGGCCCACTTGTGTTTCAAAGAGGTTCCTGTTCACTTTTCCCACAAATGGGCATCGCTGGGCAGGCGCACTGTGGGTCAGGAGTCACAGGAGCTGGGCACTTAGGTGGTGGCTGACTACTGTCTGGGGCACCATGGTGCTTGCCATGCTTGCCCTTGGCTTCTCCATAAAGTCTCTGCCCTTTGCAGAAAGACTCCTTCAGAGTCTCCCAAGGCTCTCCCATTGACCCCTGCATACCATCAGCAGCTCTTCCCTTAAGAACACCTTGGCCCTTAAAAGAACAGTCTCTTCTTAACTGTCGGCATAGTCAGGACCTGCCCCCTGCAGAGTAGTCATCATGGTCCTAAACTACCACTTGCTGGGTGGACCTGTAAGCTCCCTGCCTGGCCTTCACTTCTCTCACTGCTACTACCTTGCTGGGCCTCTCTGCCCCCCGAGTTCTCTGTCTTCATCCTTTTTGAGCCCTGATGGCATAGTGGTTCAGTCTGGGCTGGTCAACAATTCAAAGCCACCAGCCACCCTGGGGGAGAAAGAGAGCTTTCCACTCTCATAAGGAGTTACAGCCTTGGAGACTCACAGTGGCAGTTCTACCAGGTCCTATAGGCTTACTATGTGTTGGAATAGATTTCTTGGCCGTGATCTTGGTTTTGGTTTTATTGAGTTGTAGAAGGCTCCCCATGCAGGAACCCCTGGTCCAAAGGTCATGCACCTCTCTAAACTTGTATTGACCAAAGGGTCAAAAACAAAACAAAAAACTTAAAAACTCAGCAAAATTAGACCTTGCTCCAGAAAAACACCTTAGCAATGGAAAGGTTTGATTTTCTCAGCAAGATGATAAGCCAATCCTAGGTCATAAAGGTGATAAACTAATCTTCTCAAACCTCTTAGGTACATTGCAAACATTTCTGGCCCAATCACTTTGCAGTTCCATTCATCATTTTTGGAGAATTACTTATTTAGGGCTCAAAAGTCACATAAAAGAAACCCAGCGTGTCATACCACTTCTATATCAATGATAATTGCCAGGAAATTGTACGCAAAACTAGAAGCAAGCAGTTGGAAGCAGTCTAAATTTCCAATAGCACAAGACTGGATAAAACCAAACAAAACCCTCTGGTATATACACACAATGAAATACTACACATCCAAAATAGCAATTAACTATGGAACAACAATGAAGAGGCAGGTTTGGATTATACCCTGTCTGATCCCACCACACCAAGGCAAAACACTAAGGGTGTGCAGCAGAGCAGCAGGGAGAGCAAGGCATGGAGTTCCCAAGGGAGTGCCAAGAATATACTTTGGGGTCAGGATGTGGCACCTCATTGGACTCACCTGGGGAACACTCCTGGAAGTCAACGAATAACCCATGAACTATAAACAGGTTTTTATTTTGCTATTATTATTTTTTACTTATATATTTTTTCTGGACAATGTTTTTTATGTTGTTGCCATCATTTTATTTTCTTAGATTGCTTCATCTTGTGATATCTTGTTTTTTTTTGTTCATATGATCTATGCAAACCTATCTAGACAAGATAAGCTGGATGAACAGTCCAGAGGAGAAAACAATGATGGTTCCAGGGGGACATGGAAGATGAGGCAGTGGGGAAAAGGATGTGGTGTTGACCAACCCAGGGATAAGAGAACAAGTGTTCCAAAATCAGTGACTAGTTGAGTGTGAGAGACCTGATAGAGATTGATCAAGGGTAATGTAACAAGAGAAATTACGGAAAACCAAATGAAGGCATAGCATGATAGTGGGACAAGAGGAAAGTAAAAAGAAATAGAAGAAAGAACTGCGAGGCAAAGGGCATTTATAGAGGTAAATGCAGGCAAGTACATAGGTAAATATACTTATATAAATGATGGGAAAATAGATCTATGTTAATATACTTTTAGGGTTAGTATTAAGACAGCATATGGGCATTGGACCTCTACTAAAGTACTACCTCAATGCAAGAATTCTTTGTTCTATTAAATTGTCATTCCATGATGCTCACCTTCCTAACATGATCATTGAAGTCAAATGTGTGCATAAACAAAAATGATGAAGGAAGCTGATGGTGCCTGGCTATTAAAAGATACAGCATCTGGAGTCTTAAATGCTTGAAAGTAAACTACCAACCACCTAGCTTAGAAGCAACGAAGTCCACATGGCAGAAGCACACCAGTCTGTGTGACCATAAAGCATCAAAGTATCTGTTATCAGGCAAGAAAGACGTAAAAATCATATAATTGCTTGCCCACTTTCCTGATGTGATCGCTGACAGCAAATGTGTGCATAAGTAAATGTGGTGAAGAAAGCTGATGGTTCTCAGCTATTAAAAGATACAGTGTCTGGGGTCTTAAAAGCTTGAAGGTAAACAAGTGGCCATCTAGCTCAAAAGCAAAACAGTCCACATGAAAGAAGCTCACCAGCCTATGTGACCACGAGGTGTCGAAGGGATCACATAGCAGGCACCAAATAACTAAAAATTATATCATTATAAATGAGGGGGAGTACAGATTAGGAACACAAAGCCCAGCTGTAGGTAAAGTGAGAGCCCCTTACAGAAGGGTTGTGAGGAGGAGACAAAGCAGTCCTGGTACAATGTAGCAAGAATTGAAATATGCAACTTTTCTCTAGTTCTTCAATTCATCCCCGCCCCACCCCCAACTATCATGATTCCAAATTTACCTTACAAATATGCCTAGACCAGAGGATGTACACTGGCACCGAAAGGAACCGGAAACATGGGAAATCCAGGATGGATGATCCTTCAATATCAGTGGTGGGAGTGGTGTTACCGGGAAGGTGGAGGGAAGGTGAAGTAGAAGAGGAAAACCGATTCCAAGGATCTACTTAAAACCTCCTCCCTGGGGGATAGGGAATCGGGTGAAGGGAGACATCAGACAGTGGAAAATATGACAAAATAATAATAATTTACGAAATTATAAGGGTTCATGAAGAAGGGGGGTGCAGAGGGGAAATGAGGAGCTAATACCAAGGCTTAAATAGAAAGGAAATATTTTGAGAATGATGATGGCAGTAAATGGGCTTTGCATACAATGGATCTCTGTATTGATTATGATAATGTTTGTATGAGCTCCCAATAAAATGATTAAAGATCCAGCAATGAAGCCATGAAACACCTCAAGATGTAAAGTGATCTGGAAGACATATGCTGAGTGAAGTTAGTTAATCACAGGAGGACAAATGCTGTATGATTCTACTGCGGTAGGAACAAGCAGCAGGACCGGCACAAGCTCAGGCATGTACGGCATCCAGGCTGCTGGCTGGGGGCCTGAAAGCCTGGTAGAGAGTTTGACGGGTGCCAATGAACCATCCACCATCCACTCTGGATACGAGGTATTTTCAAGGTCACTTTGCCAGAGGAAACCGCACATGAACTGGGATTAAACGGTTAAGGGAGGGGAACGGAATGTTGTCTACTGGCTGCCATGTAAATCTATGATGAGGTCCCCTTGAACAGGTAGATAACGCTATCAGAAGGATGAGGGATATTGATGGGAAAAACAAGTCAGGAGAGAGGAAAGGCTGTAAACACATCTTGGGGAACACAAATGCATGTATGTTTGGTATGAAAAGGGGGAGGATTGGCCTCACGTTGGAGGGAAGAATGACTGAAAATGCTTTTGTGAACACTAGGCAGGGAGTGTCTTTGGTGGTATGCATCGTGGTGGGCCACAATACCAAAGCTTTGGTGTGCATTCTGGGGACCCATATCGGGCACCGACAAATGCTGGGACACAGATTCCTGAATCGTCAAGGTGAACAGTATGCTCCAGAGGCTGGTCAGTGATATCTGATGGGGAAACTTCATTGCGTGAACTGGACTCTACCTCAAACACTACTTGAAATCTGAGGAATTAAATAGTAAAATTCATCAGTTCTAAGGGAACAAAGACAGCTATACCAAGACTGCTGAATTGTTGGGAGGTGGACAAACATGGTACTGCTACAACTGTGCCCTAGAGGATGTATTAGGGTATGTATTATTCTGGCGAACCTGCAGCTGACATTCCCAGTGATCATTAATATAAATTTCTGTGATAACCCTCATTGATTTTGGAAAGAGTGTACAGCCAGAAAACAATTTATTTTGTACAAACCAAGTAATTCAGGTACTATGATGTTGTTAGCCCACATAGCTCCAATATCTCTCAATTGGGGTTTAATGAATTAGGTAATTAAAGAATTAGTTAATTAAAGACATTATTGGAAGATCATATGCCTCAGAGGGAGTGTAGATAATACTCTCTACCATAAATTAACATGGAGGTTTTCAAAGGGAAACAAGTCAGATAAACAAACAAACAAACCCCAAAAGAAAACCCAGGAAAGTGTTTTGGGCTGCACTAAATCCGAGCTCCAATTGAAGAACAACTAGTTCTTGCATCATGGCCCTGTTGAATGCCTTTGCATACTCAATAAAATACAAGTCAACATCTTTCTACTAATCTGTGCATTCTGCCAATATCCATCTGACCATAAATGATATCCCTTGTTTCACATTTTCTTCAGAATTTGGCTTGACTTTATGGCAGCTTTCTGTCATTGCATTTTTGGACTATCTCCATCCAAGGTTTCCTCGTATGTGATCTTAATGATTTGTCTGATGGTTTTCACACTTTGTTCTCCCGTCTTTCTTTAGAATGAGCATAGATGTGGATTTTTTCAAAGTGTTTGGCCAGATAACTATCTTTCAGATTTCTTCTCATACACTATTGAGTGCCTCCAGTGCTGAATTGTTCAAATAGTCACATCACTTCCTGGAGCCTTGTTCTTCACCAATGCCTTCAGTGCAGTTAGAATTTCTTATTTCAATACCATTGATTCTTGATAATATGCTACTTCTTCAAATGACTGAATGTGAACCATTTTGAGGAGAAACAGTTTTTATGTTAGGATGGGTTCTCCAGAGAAGTAAAGCCAGGGATCCTTCTGTAGTGATGTAGCTGTAGAAGCAGTTAAGACCAATCTGGGCCAAGTTCTTTGGCCAGAGATTAAGCTACAGGATTTCCATGATTTGCATAGATGCCAGATCTGATAAACTATTAAGCAGGAAGATGAGCCAACAAGCTGGAAAACCATAGCCTAGTGGAGGTAGAAGTTGATGGAGTCAAAGACAAGCTCATGGCTTCAGAGTTAAGTGAATCCATATTGGCAGGCAATATGGAAGGTCAACAAATCAGATGCAAGTTCTAGACCAGTGAGACGAGAAAGGCAAGCTTCCCCACAGAGTCTACTTAAATTAGAGTAGGTCACACCCCCAGGAGTACTTCCTTTCAAATGCATCAGGGATGTGACCTTAGAAATGAGGTTACATTCCTCCCTTATCTTACAGTTACTCACAGAAGAGACTATTATGGTGTTGTTTATATTGTAGGTGAGGTTTGTAGTTGTCAAACTACTTAGAATTCTGGCCCAGTCAAGTTGACACAAAACCTAATGCTTCTGCATAATTCAATATTTACCCTTAGAATATTAAATATTATAAGTCAATGCTTGCATTTTTTTCATCAGTCCTTTCAACTTAAGAAACACCTGTTTCTAGCCTCAGATTTTATAGCTAGCACTGGTGTATAAGGACCTCATATGGCTCAGCTGTCCATGTCTTTGTAACTCTAACTCTGTGACATCCTTTGAATATAAAGTGAGCCATCTCAGAATCAAGAACAGATTGTCCCATGGTCACCAGAAAGAAGAGCCAGGAAGGAAGTTCTAGATTCCTGCATGCAGAGATGGCAGAGGAACAGCTCTACGCCTATGCGGCAGAGTGGTGGGCTTCCCAGCTCCTGGAGCAAAACCTCCTGGTTCTCAGAGTAGGGTGTCCTTTGGATTCATCAATAATAACAGTGTTTCATAACAGTTTCTTAGCAAGGCAGATGCCAAGGGTCATGTGGTTGAGACTGAGAACCTAACGAAGGTGCTGGCATAGCTAAGAAGAGATACTGTGAACAAAATGATTATGTTCTTCTCAGTTCTGATGCTGATTTGCAACTTCCCAAATGCACTCCATTAATTATGAATATTGCCTGTGGCTTCTGAGTGTCCATTGTAAGGGATTATTAAACCTGGCAGAGAAGTATAGAATGCCCTAAGAGAGATTATTAGTGTTAAGTTAGGGTAAGTAGGTTGAAGGGTAGAGGCAAGTCTGTCCTCTGAATCATAGACATTAGCCTTGATATGACTGTAATTGTGCTATGCTTTACACCTTTTGTAGCTAGAAGAGATGGCAGGACTCCTATGCCATTTCCTCAGAACTCTAGGTATTTGTATATTTTAATATAATACTTTGCTTCGTCTTCTCATTTGGCCCTTGGAAATTTTTCGTCAACTCTTTTGTATCATTTTTTTCATTTGATTTAGATATTTTACATTCAAGAGCAAGTTTTAGAATCCCTTCTGATATCCACTTTCATCTTTTATTTCTTTACCATCTTTTAAAGAACCTTTTGTTTTCTTCATGTATGATGTTATTTATGTCATCTGAAGACTCTTCTGTTCTATCAGTATCTATTGTATAAAATTTGTTCTTGAAATGGGTCTCTAAATTCAGGTGAGATGCATTCATGTTTGTATTTGGGATCTCATAGAATTGTCTTAATTTTCTTCTGCTCTAGTCTGAATTTTTATATCTCATATAAATTGATAATCTGTTCCATGATCAGCCTAGTTCTGACTGATTACTACTGACCAGCTTCATAGTCTCTTTCCACCATGTATTTTATTTCAATTCCTGTGCATTATGTTTGGTCAGATCCACATTTGTAGCCACAATTTGTGTTGCTGAAAAAGGTATTTTTCATGAAACAATAGTTGGTATTGGAGTATCCTATCATGCAATCTTCAGCATCATTTTTGTCACCAAAGTCATATTTTTCAATTAACCATCCTTTTTGTTTTCAATTTTCATTCCAATCACCAGTATTTACCAATGCATCTTCAGTGCTTGTTTGATTCATTTCAAACTGAAGAAATTGGTAGATTTCTGTGTCATTAGTTTTAGTGGTTGGTGTTTATTTGAGTAATAGTCATGTTAACTGTTTTTTCTTATTGGCATATAAATAGTATCCTGTGAGAGCATTGTGCCGCAAGATAGATTTTGATATGCTTATTTTTTAACATATATGGAGCATCTTCTTCCACTTCGTATTTCCTATATGTTAAACCAATTTAATATGACCAATTCCAGTCAACTTCAGCTCACTATTGCCTAGCTACAAGGAGCCCTGGTGTTGTTATGGGTTACTCACAAGGCTGCTGGCTCTCAGGTCAGCAGTTTGAAACTGCCATCCACTCCATGTGAGAAACAGCAGGCTCTCTACTCCTGTAACCCAACCCTCCAGGGGCAGTTCCGTTCTGCCCTACAGGGTCACCATGGGTCAAAATCAGGTTGATGGCAGTAAATGTAGTTTCATGGAATGTCTATGCTATTGATTTTGATGATGCCTTCCCTTTCATTTTCTGGAAATTTCCATTTTGTCTAAATTTATTCTTTGTACATTTCACATTCTGATCATTAATAGATATTTGCAGTGTTTCTTCTTATCCTGAGTTGTGCAACAGCAGTAAAAGATATTCCAGGAGCTTTATGCATTGCTCTTTTTATTGTTCTTTAATAGTAGGAGAGTGACCTATTAGCTCACGTCCAGTCAGCTGGGACAATTGACTATGCCTTGCTGCATCCTTTTGCATTTATATGCACTGGGCACAGGGGCAGTTTTACCCTGTCGTATAGGGTCACAATAGTCATCATTGACCCGATGCCAGTGGTGTTTTAGCTTGTGCTTCAAAATTGGTTGTGGATAAAAAGTTGGATTTTTTTTGATGATCCTTCTAGTTTTACTCTAAAAAAAAAAAACATTAATTTAGAGGACTTCATACTCTTTCTCACTTTTTATTGAGAGACTCTAAAGGTTTTTCTTTTTAAAGTATAGTGAAGATTCATTCTGTAAAATTTGATTTATAAAAACATTGTTTTTTTCTAAAACATTTAATGTGAAACATCTGAATTAGACATTTTTTCAGTATGATTTTGATTTCAAAGAGTTAAATCAAGTCTGAAGGTGTTTGTAATACCAATACCATCCTTTGAAAATTGAAAAAGTCCTTGTATTAGAATTTCTGTTTCTGATCACTAATGACCCTGAAATTCTAATTGAAAATTATGTGTAAGACGTGTTATCCTTGCTGTCCAAATTTGTACTGTATTTGTAGAATTTCAGTCATTTCACTCTTTTCTGAAGGAGAGAGTTCATAAATGAGACAAATTTTTATAATTCATATAGGTAGATGTTTGGGGAGAGTATCTGTTGCTGTCCTTACATCTCCATGAGACTATTCAGAGAGGGGAGTTCTTCTAGAAGTATCCGAAACCAAATGAGTTCAAAGAAGACTTAAAAAGTATCAAGTAAGCTTTACCTATTAAAATGTGTGTTAATGGATTAAATTTTGTTCCTATCAAATGTGCTATAATTCTAAATCCTAAACCTATGGATGGGGGTGTTGTGGTGGTGTTTCATCTAGTGCTAAGTTACTGACTGAAACGTGGGAGCTTTGAGCCCACCAGCCACTCACTGGAGAAAGATCTAGAAATCTAACTACCTTAAAGATTGAAGGCTTTGGAAATCATAGGTGGCAGTTCTGACTTGAGTGCAAAGGTTTGTTTTTTGGTTGATGGGTCCGTGACTAAAATCCATTTGACCGCGAGCTTTCTTTGTGATCTTAATGTGGCCCTGGCAGCCTAGAGCATCTTTTAAGCTATGAAGCTCAGAAGAAAGCACATGTTGGTGGAAGACACATGCTTTTTAAAGTATTCAGAGGCTGACTAGTCTACAGTTCTCACCCCCCCACCAACACTCTCTCTCTCACACACACACACATACACACACACCCCAAAACAAAATAAAAAACTGCACTACCATTGTCAAATCCAATGCACAACAACCCTATATAGTGTTTGCTAACCTGTTGGACATGACGGGAGTGGTTTCATCGCTCTCCTGAGAAAGGGTTGGTGGGTGTGAATGAATACCAAATCCGGCTCCTTAAGACCAGAAACTTCAAAATTTTACTCTAGAGTTAATATCACAAAGGGGGGGGGGGGGAGAAACAGTTTTCCTTTAGAGGCGCTAACTTGAATGTAGACTTCTAGCCTCTTAAACTTGGAAGATATAAGTTTTTGTTCATTAGAGCCAACTTTTGTGGTATTTCTGTGACAAAGGCACTAAAAACTAAAACATTCAGTAAATACAAAGAAAGTTGGTCAGAATAAAACAATGAAAAACCAGAAAACTAAATTTCATTTTTGGGGGGTGGGTTGGTTTTTGGGGCATCACTGCCCTCTGGTGGTGGGAGTAGGAGGCCCAGCCTTTGCTCCTGTGGAGCTGGAATTAAACCTCCATTCCAGTGGGCCGCAGTCCTGTGCACAATCACTACGCCACCGGGGCTTAACCCAGAAAACTAAATTTATTAAATAAAAAAAGGTAGTGATGTTAATATTACTAGTTTTCCATTTTCTTGAAATGTTTTCCTAATAAACTCCAGTGATGAACTTGTGTCCTTTGAGAAAATCTGTCAAGAGAAATTCTATCCAAAGAGCCCATCGCCTTCAAACTCATTCTATCCAAATCTAAACCGATCACCTTCAGACCAATTCCTAGTCATAAAGCTTCATTACCCCCTTAAAGTCCCCTAATTCTTCTTCTGGATTGTCCTTTCTGCCTTGAATTTAACTGATCTAGCAGATACCTGGAGAAGCCATTTTTAATCGATTGGAACTTGTTTTTGAAGGTGGCTTACAGAGACTAAGACAAGTGTATTATTGAGAGAACTTGTCTGCACTCATCACAGAAGCATCTTTAAATATATGGTGTCCAGAACAAACCTGTGTATATGTTTTGATCTATTGTCTTGTTAGCCTCTAGAATATGACTTAAACATAACAAGACAGCAGTTCTTTTCGTATATAACTGACATAGCAAACAATTCCAAGAGTTCAATTATATTGAGTTGTACAGTCATCATCAAAACCAATGGTATAACATTTTCTGCTTTCTTGTCCTCATTATTATTAGGTTTTCATTTTCCCTAAACTTCACTGCCATACCCCCAGGAAACCATCAATACAGTACTGTCTTCATAGATTTGTTTATCCAGGATATTTAAACATACAAAAAAAAAGTACACCCAGCAACAATAAATCCAAATCTGAGGTAGGGAATCAGATCAGAGGTTAAATTGTAAACACCTGGTTTGCAGAAGGCTATGGATGACAGTGGAAGCCCTAAACTCATTTGCAAGATTCACACATGGACTAAGCCTAAGGAATCCTCTCTGACTATAAAATGTGACTTTTCTCTCCCAAACTTTCCTCAACACATCACAAAACCAAGGCAGTGCAGAAGGGAGGAAGTGTAGATCTTTTATCCTTACATTTTCAAATCCCACTTTAGAATAACTTTTATTCTCCCCCCCAAGCAAGAATTATTTTTAGCTCTTTATGCTCACTCAGGTTTTTGCTAAGATACATAATCTTCTACATCTTCAGGAGAACACTATAATTTGAAGAAGGATCTTCCAAATTCCATCATTTTATTTTAAACTGTTTTCTCTTAACAGTCTGGGAAATTTTTCCCAATGCTTTCCCTGAGTGCTTACATAATCACTTAATATATGGTTTTTTATGTCTTTAAAATAAGTAGTGTTCTGACCATAGTGACCTCCCACCACGCAGAGAGGACATGGGTGTCAACTAAAGGTTCAGCTGAAGGACATCTGCAGTACCACTATCACTAGTGATAGTTATAGGCTTTCTGTCCTCCTACTCTCATTGTCTTTTAGGATAAAAATGGTAAAGAAAAATGTTTGCCTTTAAAAACTTGCTTTATTATGATTACTTTTATCTAGACACACAAAGAAAAGTAAAATAAGAACAACATAAATTTCAGAGTGGCAAGGGAAAGGTTAGAGTAAAGAAAAAATTCTTTTAGTTTATGATGCCTCATTTCATCATTTGGGGTTTTAAGACATGGTCTTGTGGTCTCTGGACATGGGGCAAGGAATCTGGAAAGTTTCTTAACTAATACTAGCTCTGAAAACTAACTCTGTGGGTGGCATGGACAAATTGCTTGTACCTCCATATTGCTTCCCCTGCGAGGTCTACTTTACAAGGAGTCCATTCATTTGAGTGACAATTCAGTTAAACAAAGAATACACTAAGGTTATATTGGGATTCTAAGAAATGTTTATTTCTTTAGAATCATAATGTAGTTAATTTGTTTTTAATAGGTCACCTCAAATACCACAAATGAATGGTAATCTGCACACCATTAAAGTTTGTACTGAGAGCATCCCCAAATGCTAAGGAAAACTCCCTGGCGCTAAAAATGACTTCTTTCGTAGTAGGAAAGTTTTATTTCAGAGAAAATCTATTGACTTGCATTTGTTTCTTAATTTTATTGCAAGCTGTAGTTCTCTTGGGTTATATGAGAAAAATTGATTTTCCCATTCCAGCATTTCCGAGGGCAAAATAAGAACTGTTCCATAAAATAAGTATATTTTCCAAAGCCAGATGAGTGCCTTCCAGCAAGTACACTAGCATTCATTGTGTTATATTTTAGCAGAGGTGAAACATTGGTACTTTAGAGTTTTTTTATCCTAGGAAACAACAATATGACAAAAAGCTCAAGGACCGTATGCACAGCTTGGTAATTGCATCAAATGGCACCAATCTTACTTCACACAAGTGCTGCATATACTTGTTTAACTGTATGCCCTGTGGATTGTTTTTTGTGAGTATGACTTATCTATTGCCTCACTTCAGTATTGGATTTCTTTCTCATCTTGCGCATTCTTTGTCTTGTATTTGATGGAATATTTCAATGATGTCTGTAGTTTTAAATGATCAGGTATCAAGTATGGAAATCTATACTTTGAAAACAAATAATACTTGCTCTAGAGCATTCCTATTGGATGGGTATCATATGCCTTATTCTGTACTTTAGAATAAAAATATTGTTTGCTTTGTGCAATTCTACTGAATGGCTATAACATGTTTTATTCATTCATATATTGATTAGCATAAATTTATTCTAGCTTGGGATTAGTATATATAAAGCAGTATGGGAATTGGTCTTTTGGTTGATGTAAATAATCATTTGTTTTTATTAGGCACATATTTAGAAATGGAACTTCTGGGTCTTATAGTATGATAAGATTACTATAGGAATAACACAGTTTCCAAATCAGCAAGCTGATTTTAAAATACCTGCCAGCATAATTTGATTACTGTAATTGAATTATATACTGACCTATATTTGAATTGGTATTTAAAATATGGTTATTAACAATGAAGAAAAATTTGTATGTTTGAATGATGATATTGGCAAAGAATATTGAATATACCAGAAAAACAAACAATAATTCTGTGCATTTTTCCTTATTTTCAAATTACCCATACCATTTAATATTTTATGCAGTACATTTTTTCAATTTCCAGGCTTCATTTTAAAAATTATGCTTGAGAGAACATTCATTCTATTCCTTAAGAGACATATTCACCAAAACAACAACAACAACAACAAAATCAAAACCAAAACCAAACTTACTGAAACCTAGTCGAATTTCATTACAGTGTCCATATTGGGGCAGGGTGGAACTGCCTCTGAAGGTTTCTGAGACTTCAGGGGAATAGGAACCCTTGTCTTTCTCCCAAGGAGTGACTGGTGGATTTAAATTAATGAACTGTGATTTACACTCCAATGCATAGTCACTATGTCAAGGGGACTCTTCTAAATGGGACAAGAGGAAGACAAAGACCTATTATTCAGAAAGGGGAAGTCTTTGACATGAGGCCATAATGGTGTCTAATGGTTTCCTGCTGTATAGCACTTTATAAAATACATGGGAGGGCAAGGCAAACTGTTATACATGAACTGCAATTTGCTATAGGCTCTATAATTTTGGTGATCACTATATGAAGGTAAACATCTAACAGGAACATATCATATGAGCCAGTAATTCTTAAACTTGCATGTATAATGAAGTGTGAACTCAAAATCCATTCACATATCTAAGTTTTGTGTATTCCATAGTTCGCTTCAGTGGCAACATGATCAGGTTTTTGACAGGTAATACAAATAACCCTCATGTGACCTTGAAAATGCTAATAATAGCATAGTTAATCTACTCTAACTGTGACAACTAATGGTCTTTTCACTAACAGTAGCATAATTAAG
The DNA here is from genome assembly GCA_004026705.1 of Nesogale talazaci. Taxonomy (NCBI): domain Eukaryota; kingdom Metazoa; phylum Chordata; class Mammalia; order Afrosoricida; family Tenrecidae; genus Nesogale; species Nesogale talazaci. The sequence goes on along the minus strand of PVJH01014984.1, from coordinate 25,850 downwards.
CTACTCAAAGTATGACAAGTAATGGTCTTCTCAAAGAAGAGTTTATCACAATGACGATGGAGGAAAACCTTCAGGTCCTTCATTTGCTGATTGAGCATAACTTAAATTGAGAAGAACAACAGCAATAATCTATAAATAATCAAAACTTGAAATGTACAAGTATGAATCTGGGACACTTGGAAATTATAAAAATTAAATGCCACACAAGAAAATCAGTATTGTAGGCATTAATGATCTGAAATGGACTGGTACTGGATGTTGTGAATTAGAAGATCATCTTGTTTACTATGCTGGGAATGACACAGTCAAGAAGCAGGGCCTCAAAAAGGATGTTTCAAGATCTATCCTGAGGTACAGTGCTGTTTGTAATAGGGTTATTTCTATCCACTTCCAAGAATATTCAATCAATACAAGCATTACTCAAATGTATGCACCCCAAAACTAGTGGTAAAGAAATTGAAGCCTATCAGTGTCTTCAGTTGGAAATTGATCACACATTCAATCAGGATACCTTTGTAATTATTGGGCATTGAAATACAAAGTGGGAAACAAAGAGGAAGGAAAAGCTGCTGGGAAATAAACATGTCCTTGATAATAGAAATAAAACCAGCGATCACACGATATAATTTTGCAAGACTAACAATTTCTTCATAATAACTTTCTTCAGCAGAGAAAAGATGACTGTACATGCGGATTTGTCAAGACGAAGCACAATGAAATCAAATTTACAACATCTGTGGGAAGAGATGATGGAAAAATTCACTACCAGGAGCTAAAACCAGATCAGTAGATGAATGTGGAACAGACCATTAATTGCTCATATGTATGCTCATAAAATTAAAACGAAGTCACAAGAGCCAAAATACAGATTTGTGTTTATTTCAAACAAGTATAAAGGACAGCTCAAGAACAGATATGACACATCAAACACTGATGACAGAATAGCTGGTAAGCTTTGGAAGTATATAATAACATCATACAGAGGAAAGCAAAGTGTCTTTTAAAAAACAGAAAAGAGAGAAAAATTGGCATGGACTTCAGAAGTGACTTTTAAACTTTAATTGTAGACCAGCTGAGCCACAGGGAAGAAATGAGTTAAAAGAGCTGAACAGAAAATTTCAAGGAGCAGCTAGAGAGGACAAAGTAAACTATTTTAATGGCGTATGCAAGGGATTATAGCTAGGAAAGCAGAAAGGAAGAACATACTCAGCATATCTTAAGCTGAAAGACTCAAGAAGGAAATGCACACTTGGAGTGGCAATGTTAAAATATAATAAGGGCAAAATAGTAAATGATGCAGGAAGGATGGAAAGAATCCACAAAATCACTCCCCCTAAAAGGGTAGTCGACATGCCACCCATTAAAGAGTAAGAATATGAATAAGAATCAATGATATTGAAGGAAGAATTTCAAACTGCACCTAATACATAAGTCAAAAACAAGGCTTAAGGGAGTAATGGAATGTCAGTTTCATTAGCTGACAAAGCATTAGAAGCAAAGCTCACTCACCTAGGCATGGAAATTAGGAAGACAGCTACTTGGTCAACTCAGGAAGGTATCTATATTTGTATCCATTCCAAAGAGGAGTGACCTAACAAATTGTTCAAAATCTAAAACAATATCATTGATGTCACATGCAAGTACAATATTGTTAAATGTTATCCAACAATGACTGCAGCAATACTTTGCCAAGGAGTTGCTGGAGTTTCAGGTTGAATGCAGAAGAAGGTGGGGAACAAGGGAAATCATTGCTGACTTCAGATCGACGTTGGCTGAAAAGAGAATACTGGAAGAGGTTTCATTGACTCTTTTACTCACTGTTAAGGAAGCCCAAATCTTCACAACTAGGCCAGCAGGTAAATGACATATTGAGGAAAGATTGAACTGCTAACATCTTCATCTTGCTTGTATCCATAATCAATACTCATGGAAGCACCAGTCAAGAGATAAAAATACCCATGACATTGGGTTAAATCTGATGTACAAAGCTGCTTTAAATGGTTAAAAAGTAAGGGTGTTACTTTGAGGACAACGATGAGTCTGATTCAAGCCGTGATACTTTCAATGTCCTGAAATGCATATGAAAGTTGGATGCAGAATAAGGAAAATGAGTACAGAATTGATAAACTTGAATGATGGTGGCAGAAAAGAATATTGGAAGTATCATGGACAGTCAAATGAACTAGCAAATCTGCCTTAGAAGAAGCACAGCCACAGTGCTCCTTAGAGGAAAGTCTCATGCTATTTTATGCATTTTTTCTTTTTTTATTCCATGTAACGAATTTCATTTCTTTCCAATTGACTTGCTATCCCTTCTTCAGCTATACCAAATTTGTGGTTAACTTTGTGTTAGTCCAGGTTGACGAGAGAAACAAATCCAGGGACATTCATATATGTGTATGAGAGTTTTATATCATAGAACAATTGTATATCAAGAAAACATCCCAACCCAGTCTACATCAAGTCCAGAAATTCAGTATTAACACACATGTCCAACACTAGTCTACAAATTCCTCTTCAAATTCATACAGCACATGTAATGTTGCCGAATGCAGGAAGATCACAGGCCGGTGGATGAGAGGACCTATGGATCCGGTGAGAGTGAAAGCGTCTCAGCACTGGCAAGGGTCTCCCCATGACTCCTTGATAGAAAGGTGAAGCAGAGAGGGTGTGTCCTCTCCTCCAAGGAGAAGGAGAGGACTTTCCTAGGATCCTCATGAGAAGGTCACGCTCATTAGAAGTTATCATCAGACTATGACCTAAGTGATAAGCTAAACTCCACTCCCCCACTCTAAATATTCTCAAGCCGACACCAGATTATGTAACTATCACAGTCTTATTCGTTTATCCTTAATTTCAGTGAATATGTTGTTTAATTCTACTATTTCCTCTTTTCCTTTCAGATTCTATTTGTGTGGTAAAAATGCTTTATCTAGTTATGCCTAATAATAGCAGTATTTGAATTATTTTTTACATGTGTTTGATGCTTCCCACTTATCATCATGCTCAGTTCCTAGTTTTTATTTCATGTATGCTAGTTCATTTTTAATTGATGATCATATACTATTATGTTTTAAAATTTAATTTAGTTTTGGTGTTGAAAAGGTACACACATGTAGCATACCAATTTAACAGTGTCTTCATATATGATTCAGTGACATTTTTACATTTTTCAAGTTGTGCTACTCATTTCCTCCTCCATCTCTGGGTTTTTCCTCCTCAGCAGAAATTACTGCTGCCTAAGTTTTCTATCTAATCTTTCTAGTTGCTGTTGTTGTCTGATCCCTTAGGGGCAATTTTTAAATGAATACATTATTCAAAGCAGTCATGTTTTACTAATTAAGCTTTATTACCATTGGTTTTAAGATGACCTCAAGTATATTTTTGATTTATTAATGCAAGATTGTATACCTATTGGATGATATAATCCTCGTTCAGAAGATATTCATTTTAATTTCCAGAACCCATTTAGTTTAGCGTCAGATCATCTCAAATCCAATTAAAATGTAGTCTTTTGTAGGCCTGTTCCATTTCCTGTTTACCTTACTTCCAGAGTATATGCCTTAAAGAGTCTCAACTGAGATTCTGGGATGTTTATCAGAGCTTGTCCTCTTTGGTGGGAACTAAACTTCATTTTTTGTCTATTCAAAACTATGTGGCTGCCAAAAGTCTCATTTAGCTTCTCATTAAAAGCCGGGTATTTTTTGTCCAAACCTTTCTGTTGAGGAATCAGCAGCACAATAAAGGAAAATTCAGTGCAGAATGTCACTTTTTTCCACGAACATGTAATTCTCCACGGAATTTTGACTTTTCAAAAATCCCTTATGCACAATGGACTCTACTCTTGCTTCTCCAGTACTGACCCTCTGGAGAACATTTTGCTTCACTAGTGCTTTCTGCTCTTTACCCCAGCTGCTCATCAGCCTCTTCCGGGGCTCCAGATATGAATGGTAAAATGCGTTAGGAGGAAAAGGGACATAACACAATGGGAGGTTGGGAGCACAATAAAATGGGCTTTACTTCATTCTAAAACTTTGGGTACTCAAATCCTTTCATCCGTGCTAATTCTTTGCTGGCTTCAAGCATGCATTTTCTCTTCTTTATCTATTTTTATGGTGGGAGTTTTGGTTACAACTCTGTCACAGTAAGGCCAAGAAGTTGCGACGCCCTTTTAAATGGTGATTTATACTTACTGATAGTGTAAATAAAGTCACACTTATTTCTTTAGTAAGAAAGACAGTGATAGAGTAATAAGCATACCTATTCAGAATGATAGAAAGTAAGCAAAATGAAGTTTAATGGACAAAGAAGTATATAAAAAATTAGATGTTTAAAGGAACAATGATAATGTGAACAAACAAAACAAATTTACCCTAGCAAGTGACATTACTTAGCAAGTATCTCAAGTTATGGGTTGCTGGAGAGGGGCTTGTGGGTGGGTGGGCATTCAGAACCACAGTCAAAGGGAATAGCAGGGTCAGTTGGCGTAAAATAATCCACCAGGAAAAAGTTCTGCATCACATTTTGGTAAGTAGTGACTGGGTCCTTAAAAGCTTGTGATCAAAAGTACCAGATATTCGTGTCTCTGGAGGAAATATAAGTGATAAAAACTAAAGATTTCTGGAAACAAGTAGTCCAAAGTATTGGTGACTAACGTGAGCATCAATCTTTGTGACTCTGAAACCAAAAGGGGAAGCCACACAACTCGAGGTCATCTGGTTACTCGAACCAGTTGTGTGGAAAGAGGTTTAACCCTACAGTTATTCACTCTGTAGGGTGAGCCAACAATCTAAGAAACTGGACTACATGAAGATGGCATCGGGATGAAAGAAGATTTATTAAAAGCCTGTGGGTCACAGAGGTCAGCTTCGTCGGACACGGGGAAAGATGGAGGAGATTCAGCAATGGAACTGTGAGAAAGCAGCGGGAACCCCGGCTCAGCTGGCAGCCCCAGTACTTTACTTGCCAAAGAGACGCAGACCCAGGAACTTGCAGCACACCTCATACTAACACACACCAGAGAATCACAAAGGTCAGAGAGAAGGGAAACCTAGGTCCCTTGCAAAACCGGAAATGCCCATGCCAAGAGGATGCAGGTCTCTGCATTCAAGACTCTAGCCAGGGGAGGAAGAGCACAGCCACAGACATGAAATTTGGAAACCTCTGCTGACTGCTCTTGGCAACTTCTATGTGGTTTCCTGCTGGTAGCTGCTACTGCTGCTGTGTTTCCTGTGTCCATGGACCACTGGCCCGGATAGTTGCTCACCACACACATGTACCATGGGTCTCACCTACCATGGAACACAACTTTCCTCAGCTCTCCACTGCCGCCAAGCTGCTGCTCCCACCACTGCTGCCACTGTAAACCACCCATTCGTTCAATGCAGCCACTTTGACTGCCATTAAAGAAAAAGTGGTTGCTATTCCCTGCCTTTGGAGTTAACTTCAGGGCATCACATCTGCTGCTGGGCCCTGCATCCAGCAAGCCTTTGCCTCTCCAGGCATGCACAGTGCATCCTAGGTCATCTCTGCTGCAGCCCAACCTCGACAGCTATTGTAGGAGCTGCTGAAGTTCAAGCATAGGGTGCACAAGGCATTGCAGTGGCCACAGTGTCCCTGCTATGAGCCCATCTTTCCAGTTCTCTGTGCTTCCAGTGTATGGGTCATACATCCCACTGTTGTTGCCCCCATCCCCACAGCCTGCCTTTGCTGTGTAGGACAGTCTCCACAGATCCCTCCCTCTGCCCGGCAGTGCCTTGCTTCCAATGCTGTCCATCTTTGACCTCTAGTTTTAGAGCTCAGCCCAGCTCCCACTGCCTATGCTGAGTGCAGGCAACTGCCATACCCTCATTGGCTCCACCAGCAGGGCCTGAGCACTTCTAAGGCCTCTGTCTCAGTGCCCCTCCAACTTGCACACACACACACACACACACACACACACACACCCTTTCCCATGTGGCCCAGATTCTGGAACCTATAAGAGCAGCAAGGTTCCTGGGCTGAGGAAAGTCCTCAAACAAAGAGTTTTCCATTTGTGAAAAACCCTTGAAAAAAATGACAACTAAGAAACAACATTACAAAGCCTTTGGGACAGGGCTGAGCCCCAGTGGCATAGTGGTTGTGTGTGGGATTATGGCCCACTGGGATGGAGGTTCAATTCCAGCAGCAGCTCCACAGGAGCAAAGGCTGGGCCTCTTACTCCCACTGCCAGAGGGCAGTGATGCCCAAAAAACAAAACAAACAAACAAACAAAACCTTTGTGACATAGGAAAAGCAGATATCAGAGAGCAATTTACATTAATCAACCCACACATGAAGAACAAGTGTAGAACTGATGTCAACACTGAAACCCAGCATCAATAACTAGAGTAAGAGCAACAAAATAAACCTTTGACCACCAGGTAAAAAGAAACAAGAAGATTAGAGCAGAAGAGAGGTCTGAAAAAGACACCAAAAAATATTATTTACAATAGCCACTCAAAAGATTAAAAAAAAAGCCCTAGGAATAAATTTAACTGGAGAAAAAATACTTGTGCATACAAAGCTACAGAACATTATTACAAGAAATGAAGAGACTTATATAAGTGGAGTATATACTGGGTTTATGGTAAGGACAGCTTAACATCCCAGTGGGCTGCAGTCCCGTGCACAACCACTACACCACTGGAGCTCAGCCCTGTCCCAAAGGCTTCGTAATGTTGTTTTTTAGTTGTCATTTTTTCAAGGGTTTTTTCCAAATGGAAAACTCTTTGTTTGAGGACTTTCCTCAGCCCAGGAACCTTGCTGCTCTTATAGGTTCCAGAATCTGGGCCACATGGGAAAGTGTGTGTGTGTGTGTGTGTGTGTGTGTGTGCGCAAGTTGGAGGGGCACTGAGACAGAGGCCTTAGAAGTGCTCAGGCCCTGCTGGTGGAGCCAATGAGGATGTGGCAGTCGCCTGCACTCAGCATAAGCAGTGGGAGCTGGGCTGAGCTCTAAAACTAGAGGTCAAAGATGGACAGCATTGGAAGCAAGGCACTGCCGGGCAGAGGGAGGGATCTGTGGAGACTGTCCTACACAGCAAAGGCAGGCTGTGGGGATGGGGGCAACAACAGTGGGATGTATGACCCATACACTGGAAGCACAGTTAATGTGAAGATTTCACTATTGTCCAAAGCAATCTATAAATACAGCACCATTCTGATCCAGACCCCAATGTCATTCTTTAAAGAAATGGAAAATCTAATTACTAACATTGTATGGCGAGATGATGAGAGACCCAGAATAAGCAAAGAACTCCTTAAGAAAAAGAACAAAGTCAGAGGCCTTTCTCTACCCAACATCAAAACCTATTTCATAGTCACAGTAGTCAATACACCAGAATACTGATACTAAATAGACTAGTGAAACAGAATGGAAAATCCAGGAAAAAAGTCATCAATCTACAGACAATTGATCTTTGATAGAGGGCCAAAAAAAACGGGAAAAAATTAAACAGAAAACAGATAGCTCTTCACCAAATGGTGCTAATATAATTGCATCCTCATGTGCATAAGAATGAATGAAATAGAACCTAAATATAAATCCTAGAAGTAAAAATATCATCAATGACAAAATAGGGATAGATTTAAAGCTGCTAATATAGGGTATTTACATATTATGAAATATAACTGTGGTGGTCATGTGCTTATGAAATGTAGGGGTGGAGTCTAGTCTGTTAATATGGAGATAGCCATTGAGTAGCCAATGAGGTCTCCTTATGGGCATGACTTTCTCCTGAGACTTCTGGGAAATCTCATGATATTTCCCTCGTGGAGATGAGAAGCTATCTTCCCAGTTGTTGGGAGTTAGTCTCAGAGACTATGAATTATGAACAAGGCAAGATGGCAGTGTCTGAGGAGCTGCAGGAGCTGGAGGAGAAGCCACACAGTCTTGCCCTGATGGAACCAGACCTCTGAAGCTGAAGAAGCCATGTGGAGACCCCTGCCAGTGCTGAGTTGGTTCTACCACCTCTGGATGCTGTTGATGAACCCTGAGCCCTGGAAATGAGGATACCCGAGGGGACCTCTGCCAGTGCCGGAAATCTGCACCCACTGGCCTGTGACTTCTTGAGTTGGAAGGAGACATTATAGACTGGTTATCAGGCATATGGGACTTATGACTTTGAACTGGACTGGATTGGGATGCTTTCTTAATGTCCTATTCCTCTTGCATATAAACCGTATCCTTATATCTATATGCAAATCTATGTATTTGATCCTCTAGTTTACCCAGACTAATACAATAACCAAAGAAGGCACTTATGTGCATTCAAAGACTTTATCAAAAGAGTACAAAAGACAAGAACTATAGGAGAGTGAATGAGGAAGGAGAAAAAAGAGGAGCTGATACCTAGAGCTCAATCAGAAAGCAAATGTTTTGAAAATGATGGCAACATATTTACAAATGCATTTGACATAATGTGTGGACTCATATGAGCTGTAAGATCCCTAATAAACTTTATTAGTAACAAAAGAGAAAAAGAAAACCTATGGGCAGGGAAAAATCTTTAGCAACGGCACAATAGACCAAAGACAAATCTCTAAAATCTACAGAAAAGTATAATACATCAATAAGAAAAAAAATGAATAGTCAAAATACAAAGACAGCAAAGGACATAAACAGACAGTTCACCAAAATGGCATACAAATGGACAAAGAACATGTGAAAAATGTTCATGATCATTAGCCATTAGGAAATTTGAACAAAGAAGGTATATCACCTTAAATCAACAATGGCATCATCCCCCCTTAAAGAAACAAACAGAAAGCAACTAATTCTGGAGAGGGTGTAGAGTGACTGGAACTCTCCTATGTTCCTGGGGGATCTGTTGAACTATTATGAAAAACGATAAGATGCTACCTCAAACAACTGGGAAAATTTTTTTCTTGTGAGCCGGCATGCCTCTGCTGGGTAGATAGCCTAAAGAAAGGAGGGTCATAGCATGAACAGGCATGTGCACTTCCATGTTCACCAATAGCAAGAAGTGCAGAACACCCCAGATGTCCCCCAGGAAGCAGCAGAATGGCTAAATCAACATTGGTACATATTCACAAAAGAATATTTTGTATCACTAAACAATAATGATAAAAACATTAATCACCTCATGACATGAAAGACCTGGAGAATGTTATGCTGAGCGAAGTTAGTGAATCACAAACTGACATATTGTTTGAAACCAATGCAATAAGTATAATCATCAAGACAAAGACTAGCACACTAAAGGAAACAAGTTTTGGAGGTTCCTAAGGCTGGGAGACAAGGATGCAAATATAAAGCAATGAACTAGGAAGTTGATATGTATAGACGTGAGTCTAAAGGAGGATGGAAAGCAGAGGAACAAGCAAGGGTGGGATAAAACACAGGAGGAGAGACTGATGAGTGGTTTGAACTCTTGAATACAGAGTTGGTGGTCTGAAATATACACCCCTCCACCATTCACTAAAAATACGCACACAGAGAAACTGCAATGTGTAGATGACAAGACCTTGTTAGCTGAATGAAAGGAGGAATTGCAGCACTTGGTGATGAACATCAAATATCACATCCTTCAGTATGGATTGCAAATCAATGTAAGCAAAAACAAAATGTTCAAAACTGGACCAATAAACAACTTCATGCTAAACAGAAAAAATTGAAGTTGTCAAGGATTTAATTGTATGTGACTACTTGATCATAGCCATGGAAATAGTGTTCAAATCAAATGACATATTATATTGAGGCAATATGCTGAAGAAGACCTCTGAAATGTTAAATAGCAAATTTGCCACTTTGAGGGCTAAGACACTTCTGACACAAGCTATGGTCTTTACCTCCTATGCATATGAAAACTAGAAAAAGAATAAGAAAGAGTGAAGAATTGGGAAAGATTATTGAAAGTACAATCCTAGTAACCAGAGGACAACAAGGACCTAAAATCTATGGTGAGGATGTAAAGAATGCCTGGTGGTATTTGATTAAGTGCTATGTAGCCAAAAGAAATTACAGAGAGCAAAATGAATGTTGAACATGATAGTGGGACAGGAGGGAAGTAAAAGGAATTTGTGGAAAGAACTAGGAGGTAATGGGCATTTATAGGGGTATAAGTAAAGGCCTGTACATATGTAAGCATATTAATATATAGTGATAAGGATATTGGTCTATGTATGCATATTCATATGTTAAGTATTAAGGTAACAGATGGAATTTGGCGTCTACTTATGTCTTCCCTCAACACAAGAACATTTTGTTCTATTGATCTGTCTTTCTCTGATGCTCACCTTCCTGACACAATTGCTAAGACAAAATGGGTGCATAAGCAAATGTGGTGAAGAAAACTAATGGTTCCTGGCATGAGAAGATGTAGTATCTAGGGTCTTAAAGGCTTGAAATTAAACAAGCATCCATCTATCAGAGAAGCAATAAATCCCAAATGGAAGAAGCATACTACACTGTGTGATCATGAGGTGTCGATGGGATCAGGTATCAGGCATCAGACCCCAAACAAACAGTCATGTTGAGACTGACAGGAGGGAGTGGTCAGAGTGGAGACTCAAAGCCCATCTGTAGACAATTGGATATAATCTCACAAGGAAGGAACAAACCAGTCAGGGTGCAGTACAGCACCAGCAAAATATACAATATTCCTCTAGTTTTTTAGTGCTTCTTCCCCCCACTATCATGACTCCAGTTCTACCTAACAAATCAAGCTAGACCAGAGCATGTACACTGACACAGATAGAAGCCTTTGGTACACTAATGATAGTAGTGACATCATGAGGATAGGATCAAGGTGGGGAACGAAGGGAAGAAAGGACAAACTATCTACAACCAGCATCCCCCTGCCCAGGGGGATGAACAAAAGAAACGTGGGCGAAGGGAGACAATGAAGGTGTATGAAATGAAAATAATTTATAATTTATCAAGGAACCATGAGTGTGGGAGGGTGACAGAGTGAGGGAAAAAGGAGGAGCTGATACCAAGGACTCAAGTAAAAAGAAAATATTGTCAAAATGATGATGGCAACTTGTGTACAAATGTGCTTGATACAATTGATTGTTTTAAATTGATTGTCATAAGAGCTCTAAGAATCCCCAAGAAAATTTATATATATAAACAAATCAGCATTGGAAAAAGTACAACCAGAATGTTTCTTCTGTCTCCTGTACTTTGGATGTGCTATCAGGAGAGACTAATCGCTGGACAAGGACATCACACTTGGAAAAGTAGAGGGATGAGCATTAAAGGGGAAGACTCTTGATGAGATTGATTGACACTGTGGCTACAAAGATATATTTTATAAACCATGTAACACATCTGCTTTCTCTTTATTTGCAGATTGTATTGAGCATCTACTTTCTAACGGACTTTTTATTAGCTTATTTTGTATTTAGAGCTTCTTTAGTCCATTGAGTACAGCAAAGTAGATATCTTCAAAAATTTTATAGTTTTTAAAAATATTAAGATGTAGTTGATGAGAGTCCTGCATGAACATGCAGATAGGATCTATCTGCAGAGAACAGGATTAAAAGTTTGATGTCAATATGTACCTGCCTCTGTAAGGAATTATGGGATCTATGATTCTTCATGGAATCTTGGCAATGAGCAGTGACTGAATGATTAACTTGCTCAACCTCTGCTGTGAAGCACTTGACTTGTCAATGAGTCTTAGGAATATAATCCTTAAATCAATTTGTACTTTTGTGTATAAACATTCCTTACTTCCCTTCCAGAAATAATTTCCAAATAATATAAGTGTAATCACAAAACATACTAAGACATGAACTAAAATGTCAAAAACCAAGCAAGTAACTATAACAATTATCTCCTACGTGCCTTTAATGATTCTTCTGAATCCCATGGCTGCAATATCTGATTGGGCTATAGTTAGTTCTTAAAATGACACATAACAGCAAGTCCTTACTAATTCTTTACACTAGTTGAACAGATGCGCTCAATTAAGAGGCAACAGCATTAGATTTTGTGGCCTTACAGTTAAATTATCACATGCCTCTGAATTAGATGGCACCTTTTGTTAAGTTTTCATTTTTGTTTTACTATTAAAGGAAATTTCATAGTGGATACAAACAAAATTCTTTAAATGTAGAACTGGGTTTCCTAAGGTCATAGGTAATGTTGTTCATTTGAGGAAATGGCACTACAAAAATTTCAAAGGGCATTTATTTCAAAACTAGAGAGGAAATGAAGAATCCTTTTATTTTTGTGTCTTTGGTTAACATAGAAAAATGTGCAATTGGAATTTTAAAATAAACCACAATATGTGTGTTCTAGAAATTGTTTCATAAAGTGCTATAACTAGCTCTATGTTTTTGAGAAAACCCCCCTGATGATTGCTATGGAATTTCCCACAGGCAGCTCTTTTGAAATGAAGGTATTGCTTCATTTTACTTTCTTCCCCTCCCAGACAAAGCAATGATGTTAGAAACTTAATACATTCTGTACTGTAATACTAATCATAAGAAACACATCATTGTACAATTTTCATACAAGTTTAATTTTATGTGAGTGACTTTAGTGCTAGGTTAAATGATACGATGGCTTGATCAGATAGAACACGATAGATTGTTATTATGTTATATCATTCAGAGCGAACATTTAGTACATGACAAAAACAAAGCTTGTTTTATTCTTGGTTCCTAGGGAAAATTAGATTCAATTGATTTAATCTGAATTTAATAGTTTTGCAAAAAAAATGACTGATTTCATGGGCATATTGTCTTGTTTCTGTTCTCCAGGTACATTTTAGTTTTTCAGATGAAGGTATCAGAAATGTGTTGTTCAAAATTGGTTAAACTAAGTTTGACTTTAATAAGAGTAAGCTTCAGTTCTTTATAGAACTTGTTTAGCATCTTAAGAACCTATTTCCTCAGTAATATTTGCATGATAAAATAATACATTATTTCTGGAGGAGGCCGGCAGGGAACTGCTTCTTAAAATAAGTTCAGATTTGCAAGGTTGAATGAAAAAAAGTCATAGAAAATGTGACCTTTAATGGTTCCCATTCTTTATGCTCTTTTGCATCCTGCTCAGTGGCAACTCTACTATGCAAGCACATTTAGTTAACAGTACACTCGTACAATGCCAACATATTGTAAATCCATGTAATATCTAAGTAGCGCAATCCATGATGAGCCTTGCATATTGCACACTGATCAAGTTTTCATATACATGAGGCCATTCCAAATGGATTTTATTGAGCAGAATTATCGAGGTGAGGAAAATTTCCCTGCCAGCCTGCTTTAGTCATACTGAAACAACAGTAATAGATGTGATTGCACCCATCCTTTCAGTGTATACATCCCAGCTGGGGTCTAGAGAACATCAAAGGGGTCAAAAGACTCGTAGAGGTTTTTTGTCCCAACTTGTTTCTATTCTCTCTGTGGTAGCTGATTCCTTCTGTCTCCAAGAGTCAAGAGTAGCTTGTTCTCTTGTATTATTCACTTGTCACCTAAGTAAAGATTAAACTTGTGGTTCTTTCCCCACATGTTCAATCTGGTGTTAAAATGCCAAATCAGACCTGCATTTGTACAAGTACACAGTCATAATTGATCTTACTCTGTAATCCAGAATGACATATAGGTGACTGAACTAATTCAATGTTTAAGACATCTCACTGTGTTTTCATCCATTTTCCAAAGTTAGGAGAATTAGGTAATGGAATTGGGTTACTAACCACTACTATGCTGAGTGGTTGTGAAGCAGGAGATTTCATCAGTGTGAGGTTATCGAAGGCTCTTAGTGTGCCGACTGATGAGCGATAAGTCATGGGGGTGAATCACCATCATTATCTTTTTACCATAATGAGATTCATTAACTGAAGAAGGTATCCTCAGTGGCAAAGAGTATGTGTTTAAGATTTAATGAAATCTTTACCTATTTTCAAATTTCCTTCTAAACAGAATGCCCTAAGTAAGCACTATATTCCAAGCTTTGTAATAATTTAACATGTATCATATTGCAGCTAGGGTCTTGTGATATCATTTGCGCATTTAAAGATCCATAGAATTAACAAGAAAATTGCAAATTTTGAAATGAGCATTACCCAGTTATTAATTATTAGACTTTAAAGGCAATAAGTCCTGAAGTACATACTTTATCTCATAAAGCTTTAGGTTTCTGACATAAGCACATAGGTGCCTAATATGAATTCAACTATATCTGTATGCAAAGCCTTTCCTCTGACTTATTTTGAATTGTTGAATGTATTATACTATTCTGGCTATAACACTTTATTGGAAGGACATTTGCATATTTTCAAAATGAAGCAAGATGGATAAGTCAGATTGATTTTTCTGTTCTGCGAACACTCCGGTTTTGTTCATTATGGTAAATGGGAGAAGTACAAGTCATTTGATTGCTCTTTAACCTTTCTTTATATTGACAATCTGTGATTGCCTAGCATCAGCCCCATTCTTTTTGGAAGGTGGCTTGGCATCTTTCTGGTATTTTCCATATTGGGAGATAAATCTCCATCTGTATTGACCAGATGAGGCTCCCTTCAGAGCCAATTAACACTTTACAATGGGGTCACCTCAGCATGGTTGTGAGGTGCTTTGCACCTCCAGGGCTACCCTAAACTGTCTCCACAGTGCTTCCAGATGCTCAGAGACCACAAACGAATCCATCTTTCACATAAGTGCATAAGTGGTTAGCACACCTCCTCCCCCTCCCCCCCCCAGCCCCCAGGTCCTAGATAGAACGCTGCAATGACACGGAAAGATGTCTATCGGTTTCCAAGACAGAGCGTTTTGAATATTCCTTTGTTACACACTCCTTGTATTTACATATAAAGAAAAAGGAAATTGGTCGCAAACAAGAAGGCCAGCTACTCTTAGTGCACATGGCCCGACCCCCAATCCTGTTAAATGTCGGTCACGAATGCTTATTGTCCGCAAAGATGTTTCCAGTAGTCATACATCGGCAAAGACATGTAAGCACAGATTTGTCAGTTCTAAGGCCACTGGAGGCTGTTGTGGGGCATCTCCTTATTGTATCGTGATGGCCCTTGGGAGATCTGCGGGGGTTGCTATGGCGTTTAGGCTTGCTTCGTTGAATGTTACGGCTTTTCTGCACAGGCGTCTAATTTTATGTAGCATAGGCACTTTTCCTTAACTCTGTTTTAGTTAGAAAAGAATACAAAGGAAATATTGCCTAGTCGTGGGTGGTGGACAGGGAGACAAGCAAAGGAGGAAGAAAATAACATGAGGAAAATGGTGGAGGCCCAGAGTTCCCTCAGGTGGCTGGCTAACTAGCTGTGCCTTTGTATAGACACTGTCTGGCTTCAGGATAGAGCTAAGAGACAGAAGAATGACAGTCTGGAGGAAGAAAGAAAGACAGTAATTACGGGATGCGTGCGATTAGTGCGGTAGCCAGAGAAATTAAGCCACAAGACCTAGGAATCTTCCTTTCTGTAAGGTCCCTGCAGCGGGAGAGAAAAGACCTCACCGCAGAGTTCAGTCGGAATCCACTCCCTGCTAGCACAGCTTGATTGCTTTTTGGGTCACCGACTGTGCAGGTCCTGCAGCTCGACCTTCCTTTCAGCAGAGCTATATTGTCCTGCTCGGAAAATAGGCAGATTAAGAATTTACAGGGATCCCTCCATCACTCTCCTCTGACAGGAGCACTCGGGGAGCTGATTTTTCATGGTTCAATTTGCTTGAGGCCAAGATTGTTATCAAAACAGATTCTGTTAGTGAAAAGCACCATTGTCGTTCAATGTATGCACATAAGTATGCAGATATGACTATATATAAGTTCTCTATATATAACTTCATAATCAGCTCTCTCACTTCTTTCCCCACCATCCTCTTGTTTCAGTAGGTGGCATTCAGGACATTCAGCCTTTTTTCTTCTTTCTGCTTCTTATTCCTTGAGGGATATATGCATTTGAGCTCAGGTTTATAGACGAAGAGTAAATCATGTCAGTTAAGAAGTTTGTAATTGTTTTGTAAGGAGGTAAATTGTATTATAACTGCTTTGAGTTTGAGATATTCCCAGCCATAATTCAAATCCAGTGTCAGTTGTTCAAAGTGATTTAAGTGCTTTAATTAAAAGTTCTAATTTTACAGAATAATTGAAAAACACTTTTGTTAACATGAAAGCTATTTAATTTCATCAGGCCAGGAAGAAACAAAGGCCACTCGATCTCTTCTTAGTTTAAGAAGTGTTTTTTGAGAACTGTTTTGCATGGGGGAGGGAGAGAGGGTCAGTTAGATTTCATGCCAGGAATTAGATCTCTGGATATTTATTATCTTGTGTACTTCTAATTGGGTTTGGGTGCTCCTTCTTATTTGTTTCTTTTGACTTGAATTGAGCCTTCTTGAGCAGCTGTAATTTTATTAATATTTATGTTGATTTTTAAGAATATTAGGGTTAATAACATAGTTATCCTATATTTTTTCTTAGTACTCCAATAAGATCTTTTATAGTGCATGTTTT
Source organism: Nesogale talazaci (assembly GCA_004026705.1). NCBI lineage: Eukaryota > Metazoa > Chordata > Mammalia > Afrosoricida > Tenrecidae > Nesogale > Nesogale talazaci. Next base: position 9,397 of record PVJH01014984.1, on the reverse strand, counting down.
GTCAGCAGAGGAAGTAAGCAACTGAAAATCAGTTTACTTTACTAGAGACAAGAAGGCTTAGCAGATGGGCTGTAATGATTTTCCTGGAGGAGGGCATGAAGCATCTTTGTCTTCTGTTCGGAATGGTGCCACCTGGCATAATTAGATCCAAGATACAGAACCTCTTAGCTCATTAAGCAGCAATGCTGTCCCTCACTCCAGATTTTTCTGCACTAGTTTTAGATTTAATATGTTTTGTTATTTATTTTATATCTTCCGACAAGTCATATAAGATTTATTCACTGCAGTCCATATTTTTAAGGCATCCAATATCAAATGTACAGGTTCTTGTTCTATATAACATTACCTAAGTCCAGAGGGATTCATATCATCATCCCTCGCTTTTCATAGTCCTTAAGCATAGATCTTGATCCCTATTAACACAAGACCCTCATCATGCTTTGTCTTACTTTCCCCCCCACAAACTATAAAAGTACAGGGGAGTAAGACTAAGTAGTGTTCAGTATTTCTTAATTACTTAGCTCTTTGTGACTGGGTCATTTCCCATATTCTCTTCTTGACATTTCTAAGCTTATGTTATTTTAAAGCATTAAGATGACAAAATCAGTGTGGCATCCTTCTAATAATGATAGCTTAAATAGAGTTGTTCTAACATAAGAGAGCAGAGGAAATGTGAACCAGAAAGCCGGTTAACTGGGAGTATATCTTATTAACCAGATCAAAACATTTTTAAGTGCTTTCTTTTAAAATTAAGTCACCTATACAAAGAGTGCCTAAAAGACTAAAGTTTGGGGTCATTTATGTATCTGATACAAAGGAACCATTTTTTTAAAAAAAAAAGTAGAGAAGTTTGTTGGAAAGAGGTATATTATTTGTTTGGGATGGGTGGTGGGCCACTATTGAAATGCTGTCAAAGCCAAGGAAGAATGAGCATCACCGCCAACTTGGTAGCTGAGAGGCGATACTGTTGAGCTGTAGAGCGATGTCGTACAGCACTGAGCATGTTGCGATGCTCCCAGTGCACAGCAGAGTGTGCTAGCATTTTGAAAACCAAATGACCTCTTAAGCCAAAGTCTGTGTTAATACAATAAGCAAGTAAAGAGAAAGAGCCAAGGGGTGCGGGTGGGGGTGGGGGAGAGGACAAATAAGGAAACTGGCTGTTGATAGCTTGCACACATTTGTAAGCCATAAAACACTTTTTGAAGCGCTAACAGTCACAGTCCCTGTGGAGCAATGATAACAGAAGAGACAGACATTGATGTGTAAATGACATCATCACCCAAAGCCACTTTCACTCAACCAGAGCCTTGGTTTATATTGGGGTTCAAAGGGAATTTAATCTTATTTGTTTTCTTTCTCTTTTAGATTTGTATGCTCCTAAATTCTTGCCAGAAATGAAGGAAACACAGAGAAGCTTGTTCATGTCAGCCTCTCTTTCTTGACCTGGAAACTGAGAGTCATGTAACTGGACAAGGGCAGCCCTGGGTTCACAGATTTTAGCATCAAGTTTGTGAAGACATTAACTTAGACTTAGATAAGAGCAGTGGTTGCACCAGGGTTACATAAAACTTCAACAACTATCTAAAAGATATGTCCAAGACTTTGAGAGAAACTCAAAGTTATATCAGCAGTTTATAAATGAATGTAATTTTATTATAATGTTGCTAGAACTCTCTGTGAAAGGATGCTTCTTCTGACTTGCCCTAAAAAAAGCTGTCTTCCATTTATGAATAATCTTGTGCCAAGGAATTTGATCTTTTCGAGGCTCTACAGACCACCACCTTTTTTCCTTTTGAATCAAAGCAGACCGATGTGGCCTTATGAGGTGCAATATCACTCCACTTTCTGTGTCATCCACTAGAATTCCCAGGAATTACCATTTTTGCAAATACAAAATATTAATGAAAGTTTAATGTAATTCATGTAGCACCAATAACCTGATTATGTAACCCAATACATAAATCAAGTGTCATGAAGCCCCATGCTGTTTTTTCACCTTGAAAGAACAAATAAAAAAATGGTATTTAGCCAAATGTGATTCCTTTTAATAAAGGACATAGATTTGAAATGTTCCTGAATTCAAATGACAAAGTCCTTTATCAGCATAAAGTGTTTATGTAGTACAAACTAATTAGCATTAGCAATATCTGCTTTATTTCCTCTTCTTTGCAACTTTGGCATCTATCTGGGAGGGGTCTGAATACATCAACTGTTCTTTTCAATGTAAGCAATAAGTAGTTCACTTCCTGTACTCTCCATGAACTTTGTAATGGTTAAATAGAGCTTCATTGAACGTGAACTAGTGAATACTTCCCTTTAATTTTTTTTCTTTTGGGGGGAGGTGGGGAGGAGGTGAAGCTGGGATTGAAATCTCAATTTAAAATAGAAACTACTGGACTTTCTTTTCTAATATTATAATAAGTTCCTTTATGAGGTGGCAATATGATCAGAGGTGACCATTCAAAACCAGTATAACTTAAGAATTTTGTCACCATAGAATGTCATATTTGATTTGTGTTATTACATATTCTCCAGCTGTTAAAATATTTTAAGATGGCTGTAGAGGTATTAATTAAAATGTGTAGAATTATTCAAATAGCTGCTTTGGGTTTTTCTAGTGAGAGTTTCCAAAATTTGATCTCCTGGTTATATTCTAAAAAGGAGGTTGCCCTGTAATTGAATGAGTTCGTGTATAATAATTTGGAATGTGTGTAGGAATAAGCTTTTAAAAGTTAGTGTAAAAAATAGAATTAAAAGTTTGTGGAGTTTTCGTGTGAACTTTTTAAGCTCCCTCCTCCGTGTGGTCAGCATTCTCGCTACATTAGGCACGCTGTTGAGTACTAAGCATCAGGTTCACGTGTAACACCTTGGGGAGAAAGGATGAAAAGGAGAAGGGAGAAGCTGGAATGGAGATGCTGGAGGCAGCCAGCGGAGCCACAAAGGGATATCTATAAACAGGCTCACTTCTCTTTCTGCGGAAGCCTCCACCCTTGACCTTTTGCTCACTGAACGGCTGGACGATTGTCTGCACATCTGCAGACCTCCTCCGGTTGGAACAGTGTAATCATTCCTGATCTTTCTCCCGTTCCCTTCCCCATGACTTCTCTCTCCTTTGTTAAACCATCTTCATCCAATTCTGTCAACTTCACACCCAAACATTATCTCTCTCTCTTCTTTCATTGCTTTAATTCAGCCCCTTCTGAATCTTTCTCCTCTGACCTGTGCCAGGTGAACTGAGCCCCGGTCTCCCTGTCATTAGTCATTCTCCCACACAACTGACAAGGGTCCTGTCTAATTTGTCCACGTCACTCTCCTGTATATGCTGTCTCTCCATTGCTTGGAGATCATAAAATCCAGCCACTAGTAAATGCTTAGTAGATCTTTCATAATTGGGCTCTGGACGATCTGTATCCATTCCCTAAATTAAAACTTCATGTTTGCAAACACATACCTTACTTAGACTTATATAATGAAGTGGAACAAAGAGAAGAAATAAAGAGTTCTGGAAACCTTAGCACTCAGAAATGCATACTCTACAGTCTTCATTTTTAATTGTGAAAACAAGACACCTTTAATCTTCAGTGCAAAAATGGCCCGCATTATAGATACGTAACTTTCCCCTTGATTACTGATCTGCTTTTCTTCCACCAGTGTGCTCTCACCATGAAGATTGCAGATTTTGTCAGTTTTTGCACCCTGGTTTTAGTCATCAGGATGATATCTCTTTTCTGTATAATGCCTCTACATTTCCCTCCCTTTCCCCATTCCTTTTCAGTTAACCCTTGCTCTTTATTGAAAAAAATACAAAATCACTCTCCTTTCAAATGGCACAGATGGTTTATGTTCAAGTGCTAGTCTAATGGTTGACAGTTCAAATCCACCCATTGGGATTATGGGGAAAAAACGCCAGGCGATCAGCTTCAGTTCAGATGACAGCTAAGAAAACCCAGAGCTGCTCTACTCTTTAACACAGGAGTTCACAGCAGGGACAGCTAATGATAACAGTAATCACCTTAAAGAAATATGTACAGTATTTATTTTTATTTCTCACAACTTTCTATAATACTTGTATCTATTTTTATTAAGTGGCTACCTTGCTCAATGCACTACGATTTCTTTGAAGATAAAGCCAAAAGGAACTATTCTGTATTCTGTGAGTCTAGTGCTGAGAAAGACACATGGAAGGAATTCAAGCCAGGAATGAAGATAATGATGAGTGAAACAAAGGCTTGGATAAATACCTAAACTTAGACATAAGAAACTATAGGACTTTTATAGAGTCATTTGACGCCAGCAAGGAAAAGAACTTGACAAACCCTATTTTATGAATCTTTCTATTTCTAGAAGTTTAGAATTACATCCTATACACTGTAGATGAGTGAAAGACAAGAGTGAAAAGCATGAAGAAACTAGAAATTAATGAAAATATTTTCTAGGGGCAAGAAAAGGGAAGGACGAAAGGCAAAGAAGTACTGAAGTGAAGGGTAGAAAGAAGGCTTCTTCTTGAAGAATAAGAATCTTCCAGAGAGGCATACAAACTAAAGGCTGGATAGGTTGAAATAGAAAGATACCAAACTGCTCTGATTTATACTTAATATTTCATTAAGACATAATTCTGATATAATTCTAACATAATCCCCAATATAAAATAGATACTATTAGATTTTCTTTCTTAATACCACAAGTTCTTTTTATGAAATGGAAATATTAATCAGATGTGACTATTCATAATCTTAGCAACTTAAATAAGAATTTTGTCACAGTAGAATGTCACTCTTCGATTGCAGAAGCGAGGTTTGTGATTGTTCATGTATTTTCTGTTTATGAGCTTATTGAATCTTTGCTCATACATGATATATCAGCTACAATTGGACTCAGTTTGTTCTTATTTATATGTATGATAGATGTTTGATGTTAAGTATAAGTTTGATTTCATTGATGTCTGGAAATTCTATATGGGCAAAAAATTGTGTACAGGGGCCATGTTGGCAAGGGGTGGATTGTGATGGGTAAGTTTGTTATGCCAACATGGCCACAGAAGATTGGTGGGTCTGTTGTGATGGCACAGCCAATGAACACATGGGATGAATTGAAGGGCAGAGATAGGAAGGGCTCAGCGAATCCCGCCCTCTCTCTTGCTTCCAGATCTTCAGACCACAGAGCTGCCTTGTTCATCCTGTGCCTCGACCTCCAAGCAACACTACCCATGGGACACCTAATCGTGGACTGTGTTACTGTGAGTTGAGGTGCCTTCAAGCCCTACTTTGCCATCTCTTGAGCTGGGGACTGTTGGACTCTCTCATCTGGCTGACTGTTGGTGACTTGCTTTGCTGTTTGCTGCCTGTGACCAGATAGCCTGAATTGCTCTACAGAGGACTCCTCAGCAGCCCTCAAGACTTGAAGGACTGCCAGTCTTCTAGTTGCCTCACGCAAGTGAGTTGCACCGAGCAGTCTGTACTGCTTTATAGATAGTTAACTGTTTTTTTCTTTTCTTATATACCTTTCTCTCTATATAAATATATAAAAAGAATTACTAGTGTCCAGATTTTTATTTCTCTAAGCAAACCCTGCCTGACACAATCACATTTGGTTTTTGTTATTATATATTCTCCAGCTGTTAAAATATTTTAGCATGGTTGTAGAGGTTTTAAGTAAAATGTGCAGAATTATTCAAATAGCGCTTTGGGTTTATCCAGTTGTAAATTTTTTTTTCTTTTTCTTGATCTTTAAAACAAAATCGCAGAGCATAGAAATGTGCTCAGGTAAATTGTCTTCACGTAGTAGTTCATTTTGCACCCCTCTCTTTACTTTGAAGAGCACATGAGATGCATGGATACATAGCACGATACATAGCATGGATACATGGCAGCACGAGTTAACACTCAAGAGAAAAACACCCAGACGTGGGGTTTGACCAGAGATGCACTATCTGTTTGCCTGCTGATTGCCGCCTATCAGCCAGGGCCACATTTCATGTGTGCCTGAGAGTTAGGCATCTGACAGACTCCCTTGATCATACATCCAAGGTCCTTAGCAACATGCCACCTAATACAAAAGCTGAAGGAACACTCATAGAGTCATCTGAGATTATTTATTTCAGTATAGTAATTAAACAAGTGTGTCTACAAAATACCGAGTCACCAGGCAAACTGTAATATGTGGCTCCTATTATTGCAAGCCCTACAAGGATGAACAAGATAGGAGGCACCTTGGAAGAAAGAGAAATGCAAAGCATCTGCTGCCTCTAGTTTTCCTGTCGTTAGAGCTACCCATTTTTCACAAGGCTGCCAAATGACTGTACTGTTTGCTTCACACCAGGGGTGTGTCAATGATGTATTTTCACAAGTGCTTAAGCATGGAGATAAAAAGTGTAGTGTAAATGTCAAAGGTGGACTAAAATACAAAGATCCACTACTTGCCAGTTTTCACAGAAGATAGTTTTGCTCTGTAATAACAAAGGATATCCACATGTCCAAGCTGACAACCTTACAAATCAAGAAATTGTTCTCAAGGAAGCCTGGGATGAGAGCTGAAGTGGCCTGATGGAGGATGAGTCATGCCGTTGTGATACAAAAGACAACATCTTGGCTAATTCCTACATTTAAAATCAATCCTTGAAGCGCTGTCATTTTAGCCACTCTGAATTTGGCAAGCACCCCGACCAGAAATATCTACAGTTTTTAAATACTGCTTTCCTTTCTTTTCCCAACTTCATCCCAGGTCTTAATTTTAATAGTAAATAGGTATGTGTACAAGCCAAATTCCCTTTAACAAGTAGACTAGGGGTGTCTGGAAATTATTCTTTTAACAAGGTAGACAATAAGACAGTTAAACCACACACATCCACAAGCATGCACACATATTCGAAAGTAAAATAATAGAACAAAACATCACCGTTATGATTAAGAACTCACAGCAAAAGTTGCACATAGTTTGGATGCTAAAAAATCTTTATACAGTTCTGGGATACGGACATAAACTTGTACCTTAAGATCAAGAAGGATTTAGAGAAGAAAAAGAAAACACTTGGAATTCAGAAGCCTACAAGAACAACTAATCCATTGACTGTGAATGTTATCTAAAGGGGTTAAAAGAAATCAGATTTCCCTGTGGGCTGTGCATGGGGTATGCATTATGAGCTGTCATTAAAGTATTTTTTTTTCTCTGTAAAGCAAGCATCCCCTGCTGGGACATCTCTTTAGTTTGGTAGGAGTCTGGAGTTATACACGAAGTGTGTGTTATCAGCTAGAAATTACTCCACACAAAAGTTTAATGGTATTGTCCAAGCTATTTTGCAATTTGTGCATGTCTGTTACTCACACGACTTGTATTATTGAAGACATGAATTACAACTCTGTGGTAAAACATAATCATCAGAGGTCCCCCTGCCCTTAACTGCTCTAATCTTATAACTGAAGAAGAGATCTCAGTAATGGCAAAAATGAGTATAATTAAAATAAACCCTACTGTTGGAGATAATTCTGAGTGGATGAATGGCCTCATGATGGTTGGTTTCAGGCTTTCATTCTGAAGTTCCTTTAAATCGCTACACACTATTCACTTGCTACACCTTTCTCTTTGCTCCCAGACCCCTGTGTTTAAATCCATCAGTGTCATGGAGCTGTGGGGTTCTAAAACAGTTTTTTGGAATGGCACCAAAAATACTTGAATACTTGGAGAGCACTAAGCGAGACACACACACAAGACCAAATATATTTTCACAGGAATTCAAACAGATTTCTGCCCCCTCCCCTCTGAGACTATTTTAAAGGGGAAAAATGTGGCTACTTTTTGAGGTCTGTAGAACCACTCAATATGTGGAGCTGCTTGATTTAATTAAGTCCACATCTCTTTCTAATGTTTCTGAAGTTCCATTATCATTGAAAAGTTCAAACAATGACCATTGCGGTATGGCACATTGTTTTCTTCCTTGTAAGGCAAACAGCAATGCTTTCTTTCATAAAGGATATCTTTTTAAAGAGAAATTAGCTTGGGGATTTCAAAAGTGGACTTGGGAAATCTGTTTCAGTTATGTGGGAATCAGAAGCAAAACATCATTGCATTTGTGCCAATACTTCTGCTCTAGTCTAACTCCTACTTTGTTTCTCTTCACAATGTTATATCATGTGGTTCTATGTCTGGCTATCAGATAATTTTTGTAGCAGACCACTCATTTGTTTTACATTTCTCTAAGTACTTTAAAGACATTTCATAATCTCTAACAACTGGAATTTATTCCTAAAATTACTTTATTTTTCTTAGTTTTCAACAAGTCAAATGAATAATGACTAAATGCATTGACCTCCCCACTCCTTCACCAGAATTCCCTTTGTGAAAAGACTGATTAATTAAAGGGAAATCCTCCAAAGATATATTATTCCAATAGCTCTCTCAGCACTCCATATATTTATCTATGTTACATCTTTCTTATGGATAAATCAGAACAATTATGAATCTGATATAGCATCAATCAAGTTACTATTAGAAGTGTATCAAATGAATTTATAGATGCTGCCCTGGATATGGTTCATAATACATTATTTCAGAATCAATCAAATCAAATGTCCTATCTCTACACATCTATAAGGTAACATATTCTCTTCTCCTTAGATTATTTCTTGAATGATTGGGAAAATATGTGTGTGTTTTGTGTTAGACACATTCAGACACTGTAAAGAAGATGCATTATAATGCAGGTCCTTGTTCTGATATATATATATAAATATACATATTTAATATATATTAATTTCATTTGAGTGATTAAATAATTATGCTCCCAAATTATCAATAATGTACTTGCTTTTCAGTGTGACAATGACTTCCATTTCCCAAAAATGGCTGTTTCAAGCACAAATTAAAGTAAAAATGAAATTCTTCCTATTTTTGTGCTTGATCCCTTTAAAGTTGGATGTTAGAATTTACTGAGAGATCTAGAGGTTTGCTGTGTGATTCTGCATATTCCTCTCGGCAAAATCAAAGTTGATAATGTTGGAAGATTGGAGCGAGCACAGTGGAAAGGTTCTTCAGCGACCTTTCTTTTTTTAATTAAAAATCATTTTATTAGCGGCTCGTACATCATTTTTCCAGTACGTAAATAAACATACCGTGGCAAACACCCTCGCACATCCGCTGCCGTCGTCATTCTCTAAACATCCACTGTTTCCCCCAGCTCCTGGTCGGTTCCTCCAATCCCTCCCCTGTTCCCCTGCTCTCCCTCCCTCATCAACCCTCAATACTTTATAACTTATTATTATTCTGTCCTATCTCACCTTGCCCGACACCTCCCTCAACCCACTCCCCATGCCTGTCCTCCAGATAGGTCATATGTAGATCCTTGCAGTTGGTTCCGTCTCTCTACCCCACCTTCTCTCCACCCATCCAGTAGTTCCAATCTAAC
>PVJH01014983.1:0-55117 GCA_004026705.1 Nesogale talazaci | reverse complement strand
TGATAGTCTTAGAAGTCCTAGACACAGCCAATATGCAGTGGAATTGAGTCAATGACAGTGCGCTTTTCGTTATATCCTAATATACTTAAAGTCTCAAAGAGCCCTGGAGGTGTAAAGATTGAAGAATCTGCACTGCTAACCACAAGGTCAGCAGTTCAAACCCACCAGGTGCTCCTCAAGAGAAATTTCACTCCCTATTCTTGTTTTTTTTTTTCTACTGAGGAGCAACAGGTGTCCCCTACTGCTGGCCTTGTGGTCAGCTGTGCAAACATGTAGCCCCTGAAACCACCGGGGTTCTTTGGGACTCCAGGTGGGTAGCGTAGCTGTAAGTCAGACTCACCCAGAAGGTCATCAGTTTGGTTCGAGTTTGCAGCTCCTTTAAAGTTTTACAGTCTCGGAAACCCTAAAGCAGTGGTTCTCATGCCACGACCCTCTAATACAGTTCTTCATGTTGTGGTGCTCCCCAACCATAACATGATTTTCATTGCTACTTTATCACTGTAGTTTTGCTATTGTTATGAATTAGGCAACACCTGCGAAAGGACCTTTGACTCCCCCAAGGGGTCTTGGCCCACAGAGGTCTGAACTGCTGCTGGAAAGGGTCCCTGTGAGTCAGAATCAACTAGAAGGCAGTATTTGAAGTGTCAACTCCAGAGCCTGCCATGCTACTTTCAGAATCTTTATACTACTTTCCATGTAGACGGGTGTATGTAAATCCACACCCTGTCTTCTCCACACCAAGCTACCCTGAAGTTCTGCTCATCTCACTTTTTGAAAGTCTTATAATGGACTTTCCCCATACAAATCCATGAAAAGAGTTCATTTTTTTCACTGATGCCTAACTGTAGAAAACAAAGATAATTCAAGATAAGGAATATTTTCAATGAAATCTATCAAGCTAGCTCAACAGTGGCATCCCATTCACAGGCCTGTCTCCTCACTAGTGCTTGGCCTACTTCAAACTGCCAACCTCTCTGTCAAGAGAGGAACACTTCGCCTTGGGCTCCTTCTACCAGGGTCCTTTCTTTGAGCTCATAGCACCTTTCCCTAGAGGCCTCCCTGACCTACATCCATCTGTCTAATATTGGAGCCTGGGGGCTCACCCACCTGAACTCTTGGTTGCCTGATTTTTAAGCAAAGCACTCAAAATTGTCTCATATAAAACTCACTGCCATAGAATCAACCATGAGGCCTGGTGACCCGGTGGACAGAGCACACTTGTCTCTCTGGGTCTCAAGGCTGCACGTCTTTCCCGGAGCAGAAAGCTTCAGCTTTCCCCTCCGGCTTCAACTGGAGACCTGTGGGGAGCATGCCTGGTGAGTCGCCCCCCACAACGCATCCTTCTTTGGATTCATTGATTATCAGCGAGGTCCGTGAGCAGGCATCCCGTCTTCATGCTTCACCTTGTACGAGAACCAAACCCAACACCGAGTCCACCGCTGGATGGTCCATGTGACCTTTTTTACAAAGGGCTTCCAAGGCTGTACAGCTGATGGGGGCACGCGCACATGCACTCACCCACTCATGCATTCATGCACATGCCCACTCACACACTCACTCACACCAACCCCCTAAAATGAGGCGGAACTGGTCCCGGCAACCTCTCCTGCAGTAGAATGCCGCGTCTTTCTTTCTCCAGAGAAGCAGCTGGTGGTCTCCAATCACTGACCTAGCAGCCCAAAGCTTACTGGACCGGACGGCACTGACCCCCATTGCCTGGCATGCCGTAGGTTCTCAGTCTCCTAAAGTTCCCTCCTGACTGTCGTTGGTTCCCGGCAGGCAGAGGCGGTAAGGGGTTGCCCTGGCTTAAAGGGCCCAGAGTTTTGCTCCTGCTGAGGAATGCTTTTGAAAAGGCTAGTGGTGATGGATGCCTAACATGATGTACATAATGGTCAACTCTACGTGGAACAACTCTGCGTTAACTCAGTAGGTGTTTACTATGTTGTATACCTTCGGCCACAATTAACAAACAAACAAGCAAACGCTGCTCTTATTACTGGAATGGCAGCCATTACAATATACGAAAATGAAGATAGTGACTTTCTCGTTTTGCCGACGACCATGCTCTGGCTTTCTAAGAAACAAAGGGCACCCGTTTCAATTGTTCCTATCCGTTGACTTCTAGCATTCCAATACAGTGCGATACCGAAATGCCCAACGAGAAGACAGCGAAATCAAGATGATCCAAGAGAAAAAGGAACAAGCCGAAATGAAAAGGTACAGCCTGCCTTGGGGTTCCCTGGATTCCCTGGCTCTCCGGGTGGAATCACAAGCTTTCTTGGAGCCTGACTCCCGCCTCCTCCCATCTCCACCCCCCAGGAAAGTGCAGGAAGAGGAGCTGCGAGAGAACCACCCGTACTTTGACAAGCCGCTTTTCATCGTGGGCCGTGAACACAGGTTCCGAAACTTCTGCCGAGTGGTGGTTCGAGCGCGCTTTAATGCGTAAGTACACTGCACGCCACGCCACGCCAGCCAGGGGTTTGGCCTCAGTCACACTCCCAGCAGGGAGTGGGTGTCACTGGAAGAAGAAGGCCCGTGTAATCCTAACGGGATCACAAAGTAAACGACGGGCTAATTAATCACGCTGCTCCTCCTCGCCTGAGCCGCTGACCTGGTGGGAAACAAACAAAGGTTGCAATTAGTTAATATTTGTAGAAAATGCGCGTCTGCAAAGCCCTCAGTCTCCATCTTCCTCTGTTCCTTCTATTATTATGGGGACCCATATGTTTATTGCTTCAGAGCTATTCATTCCATATTTCTCTGCTGGACGATACTACTGTAAACAAAGGTCGTCTAAATGGCCTAGCAAAGGTCAGATTAACCCACAGCGCCACCAAATTTCTCAACTCCTCAACACTGCCTGTGAGTCCACATCCACTCAGTAGCAGTGAGTTTAGGCTTGGTGCCCCTTCAGTGGCCTAGCATACATTTTAGCTGCATGTGGAAGGCGCGCCTGTCTTTTCCTTTGTCTGGCGCTTTCTGTTTGGTCAAGGAGCCCATTGGTTTCAGGTTAGTATAGTGTCAAGTAGAAAAAAGCTGAAAGAAAACCCACTGTCCACTGTTTCTGTCTTTACTAAAAAAGGCAGAAATGCCTAGAATGCTATGAATATGGTAGCCCGTGAGAGTTCTGTATTTTGGAACCCTTGAATGATATGAACAGCCAATACCTACGACTGCCAACAGAAGGGTGGATGTTCAACTCCACTGCGAGGCTCCTCGGAATAAAGACCTGGCATATACCTCTGGAAACTCATCCATTGGAAACTGACGGAGCCCAGTTCTCATTTGAACCCAGGTGTGGGGCCGAGAGTTGGAATCCACAGCAACCGGTGTGCTGGTTAAACCAAGTTCTGCAGGGGCACGATGGATGAGATGGAGCTTTTGTGAGGTGGCTTTAGAGAAAGTTCCTGAAGTCATTAAGATCTCCCCAGGAAGGATGCAGACTTTCCATCAGTTAGTGAGGCCTCAAAGGCATCTCTTTTGTTGGTGATCAGTAACACATGATCATCCCAATTATTGTGCAGGGCTGCAATTGGTGCTCAGGGGACCTTTGGGATCCTTTGTGCACCTCCCCCTTCAACAGAGGAGAAGACATTTTGGTCCATGAAGGTTAAAGCTTTGATCAAGGACAACGTCTAAGACTTGGCTCTCTTAGGATTGCCATCTATTGGGTTTTTTTATTTGTTTTTTTACACCCTCCCTCCCCCACCTCTGCTGTTCTAGACAAACCTTCACAATTTAAAATACCTGGTAAGAATCACGGGAAATTTCCCGAGTTTTCACCATGAAGTCAAGTCAGAAGCTGGCAGTTTGGAAGTGGGGTTTTTTTGTCTTGAATTACCCTTTTGGCTGCCTTCATGTTAACATGGAATCGCTAAAGCTCCACTCCATTGGGTGTTGTGGGATCTTTCTCTTGGCAGCAATGCAGCTGATGTTGAACTTAGATTGGTTGTCATTGCAAGGACTCTTGGGACAATTGTCAGAAGCGCCCCTGAAGACTGGTCACGGGGTTCTTTTTTGGGTGGGGGGCCATCACTGCCCTCTGGTGGGAATAGGAGGGCCAGCCTTGCTTCTGGAGTGCTGCTGCTGGATTTGAAACACCAACCCAGTGGGCCACAGTCCCCACGGGGTTCTTTACACCAAAGGTTCTAAGTCCCCATGCTAGGAAAGTCCATACAAATTAGGTCACAAAATTACACAAAGTTAAATACAGGGGGAAGAATTCTATTTATTAGGTATCATTGAATTAAATGACAATGAGAGATATTCTTAAACTAATAAAGACTTCAGATGAATATTTTAAAACAAGACAAAAATTAATGCTGCAATCTCCACATCAGAAATAATGCAATGGTGTTGCACATTTGAGGAATATCCATCTTCCTTGTTGTAAGAATCAATTGTGAACTCTTTTGCTTTTTCTTCCATCAAGTTCTCTGCCTTCCACATAAAGACAACATAATTTATAAGAGGTCATTTAGGCCTTGAGGTATTTGGTGGTGCTGGGGATTAAACATTAGACGACAAAGTCAGGGACTCCATCCACCAGCTCTTCTGTGGAATTATGAGGCTGTCTGCTCCCAGAAACCTTAAGGATCAATCCTGCTCCACCACGGGGCCCCAGTGAATGGGCATCAACTCTCCAACTCTCCAGATGGTTTAGGTCGAGACCATGAAGTTGGAAGACACTTTGCTATCTTGCACACTAGACCTATGCTTGTGCTCTCTTACAGGTCTAAAACGGATCCAGTCACAGGAGCTGTGAAAAATACAAAGTACCATCAACTTTAGTAAGCATTGCAAACTCGGTTTTCCATGGCCATTTGAAGCTTTCGTGTACTATTTTATGCTGTGAAATTTCCTCTTTATTTTCCTGTGAGATGTACTACTACGAAATAGGTGGTTGAGCTTTATGTCACGTTGATGTGAGTTGTCATGGCACCGTTGCCACGACTCTTAGCAGCTCTGTCTAGGCCATTTGTGCTTCTCAATTTTGTTTGGTCTTTGGCAGTGATTTGCTGGGATTGGTTACTTACCTGGACTGGGTCATGATTGTGGTGACCATCTGCTCCTGCATTTCCATGATGTTTGAATCACCTTTCCGAAGAGTCATGCATGCACCTACCTTGCAGGTACAGCTGCTAAGTTCAGCTCACGGCTCAGAGGAGAACCCCTGACCTGCAGTTTTCCTGTTCATTCAGACCAGTGTGACTTTTGCCCTTTTTCAGATTGCTGAGTATGTGTTTGTGATATTCATGAGCATTGAGCTTAATCTGAAGATAATGGCGGATGGCTTATTTTTCACTCCAACGGCTGTCATCAGGGACTTTGGTGGTGTAATGGACATCTTTATATACCTTGTAAGTCTTTGGCTCTTCCTTGCATGTAAAATGTAGTTTTTTGGGGAAAGGTTCTGAAATTTGAAGGGAGCCATTTAGGTCATAAATGTGGATCAGAGTGACTTAGAAATCTGATTCCTTGAGTAGTGGATTGGATGCAAATAAATCAGTTATGTAAAATCTAAATAAAAAGCACTATAAATAGCAATGGAGGAGCACATTGTCTAACAGCATCCACCACAATTTCACGTATGAGTAAGGCATAAAATAGAAAGGTCTGAAATAATAAATCTAGTCCACATCCCATAATTTCCGTCATTCATATTTCAAAAAAATAAGAAATACTGTATCACATAACTATGTCATTGACTGATGAACACTGTATATTGTTATTCAGGCTGTCAAGTCCCAGAGAGACCTCCTATGACAGAGTTGAGCTGTCTCCAAGGTTTTTCTTAGTTATAATCTTAGAGAAGCACATAGCTCTTTCTCCCCAAACTGCTGGGTGGGTGGATTCAAGCTTCCAGCCATTCAGTTAACAACTGAGTCCTGGATACCACCAGAACTTTCTCCTCATTCCTTGAATACACAAAATGCCTCATCTGAAGAGCTGACCAGAAGTCCTGGTGGGGTGATGGTCACGCCTTGGGCTGTGATCCACATGGTCAGGAGTTTGAAACCACCAGCCAGTCCTACTCCTTTACAGAGAGACATTCCCAGAAGCTCCCCGTGGGGCATTCTGCCCTGCCCTGCACGGCTGCTGCACGTTGGCATTGACTCAATGACAGGGAGCGAGTGAACAAATAACCAGCCATTCAGGCAACATAAATTGTAGAACTCTTCAAGGATCTGAGAAAAACGTGATTATTTTTTCCTGTACAAGCAAAAATAATCAAGTCAATTAACTTTCAGACACAGCATGCACACTCAAAATGGGATCATTCTCATGTAACATGTTTCCTATCATTAATAAAAGAGTACTACCTGTCTCACAGGATAGCTAGTCTAGGCAAATGTGTAGAGACCAAAATAGATGCATAGTTACCAGAGATGGGAGGAGGCTGGTGGAGGAATCATTATTTAGGAACAGTGCATTTTGATCAGTGATGTATCAGGTCAGGTTGACTAGAGAAACATTGTATATATTATACTCATATAAGTGTAATAAAGAGCTTTATATATCAGGAAAGCATCCAGGCCAAATCTATAACTCTCTCTTCAGACTCACACAGTCACTTGCAAGGATGCCTAATGCAGGAAGATCACAGGCCAGTGGGTGCAAAGTCTTATGAATCCAATGGCCGTGGACACCTCTCCTGGGCTTGGGCAGCACTCTGAGTCTGCCAGCAGGCTAGACTCCACCCGTCGCTTGTATAGATCTTCAAGTTGATGTGATGTTCACAAGCAGTGATGGAATTTGGATGCAGATATTAGTAGTGGCTGCACAGACAGCATGAGCAGTGTTTCAGCCATCACTAGCATGTGTATGTGTAAAGGGCCATATTGACAAATATTGTGTCATATCTATTTCTGCAACAATAGAAAAATGAATTTAATTTAAAAAACAACAGTGCCAGGCTTACTAACCTTGATGAAATTGGTCCAATCCTGTTGACATGGCTGGACTTCCAGGATAGGGAGTGAGGAGAGAGAAGGCAGGGACTGACACACAGACATTCACTGAGCCGCCCTCTGCCACTCCTCCATGCATGTGACTGGGGACTCTGCTGCCCTCTGTGTCCTTGGAAAGCTATAGGCTGGCTTCCCTTTCTAAAATCTAAGAGGCCTCTTATGGCTGGTAGGTGCTTGTGCCTCCATAGCACTAGACCCCTCTGCCAAAGGCCAAGGTAAAGCAAATTGTCGGTCAGCACAGGTAGCCAATCGAAAGTCAATGGCACAAATTACAGAGATGCTATTTGTCCCTCAAGGTGAGCTTGATATTTCTCTGTTGGATGCCTCAAAACGTGCCTGCGGAATCCGGAGCCCAACTCCTGATGGTTCTTCGGTGCCTGAGACCACTGCGCATCTTCAAACTGGTGCCCCAAATGAGGAAAGTCGTGCGAGAACTTTTCAGTGGCTTCAAGGAAATCTTTCTGGTATGTTGCAATGACCTTTCTCTTCTGGTTCAGAAAGACCCGCCTCTGTGACGTATTTACTGAGAGGGAAAACTAAGGCCGTTCGTCAAGTAAGAACCCTGCCACATTTCTTGCCAGTGGGTTTAAAGACACCAAGAGAACACACATATTCAACATTTCTACCTGTGGATACTTTGGGGTTTTGTTATGTTCTGTCGTTTTCATTGTGATTTGGGTAAAGGATGACAAAGCAGGCCATTGGTTTTACGTGCAACCATTTGTCCTTACTGTACTTCATGGCTTCTGTTTCAATCTTCTCAAGGTACCACTGTTGATCCACCCTCTCCCCAGGATTTCCTTTCAGAAATCATTGGTTCTTCTAAAATGTGAGTGAGTGAGTGAGTTCAAGTCCAAGCCTGAAGGATGGGCTATAGTCTTGGGAACCCTACCAGTCTCTGGACAATGAATGACCCTGTTTTCTTTTACATTTTTGAGTTCTGTTCCACATTTATTTGTTTGTTTGTTTGTTTGTCTGTTCACCTACTCTCTCCAGAACCTTCAAGCGTGA
The DNA here is from genome assembly GCA_004026705.1 of Nesogale talazaci. NCBI lineage: Eukaryota > Metazoa > Chordata > Mammalia > Afrosoricida > Tenrecidae > Nesogale > Nesogale talazaci. The sequence goes on along the minus strand of PVJH01014983.1, from coordinate 47,135 downwards.
TCCTTTTCAGAGAAGTTGGGAGCCGGGGACCATCCAGTTCTTCTGGTCTCTGGCTTGTGGAGACTGGTGTTCACCTGGTCTATTAGTGCCTTGGCTGACTTGTTTTCACGGGTCTTTCTCTTCATCAGTTCCCTTTCCTCTGGAGAGAGAGAGAGAGAGAGAGAGAGAGAGAGAGAAACATTTGTGCATTAGATGGCTGCTCATAAGGTTTGAAGACCCTGTTTGAAGACCTTGTCTTGCACCATCTATGTTGCAAATATGGTTAGGAATGAATGGACTTGGCGCGCACACACACACAATATACAATAATATACAACAATGTTCAACAATATACATTTCAAATCAATGCCTTTGTGAGTTTTGTCTTGCCAGTCGTGTCCCCCAAGACTAGGGTCCTAAGACCCCAGGCCAATGACTTTGTCACTCAAGGTGATTCATTGAGCCTCTGACCTTTTCATAACTTTGCCCTTGTAAGCTCCACAACATTCATGAGTATATTTACAATCAAGGTAATTATTCAAATATCAGTATCCTCTGGCAGATCCAGGTATATTGGTGGGTATGCACCCAATGCCCACTCTCTCCTGTACCTGTTCCACCTCTCTATTCGAGCATCCATTCGTAGATTCTTCGCCACTATTGCAAAATTGTGTGCAATGACTGTGTTTGCTGCTGTTGCCTATAGCTTCCCCATAAGTACTCTGACGTCGCAGCCTGTTTAATTCCATGAACCTGTTGGGTAAACTGAAGTGAAAGCATTCTGGAAGTCAAGGAAAAGAAGAATCCACAGAGAGAGTGTCTGCTGGCTCTAGTTCCTGCCTTTTGAACCTAATTTCTACTCAGGGTTTTAGCTCTCCTGTCAGGAGTTTGAGGATCCGAAGGTTTAGCACCATCTATGTTGCAAATATGGTTAGGAATGAATGGACTTGGCGCGCGCACACACACACACACACACACACACACATTCTCAGTTTGTGTGGCCCTAAAAGCTCATAGCATAGAAGTTGGTTCTAACGCAGCGGTTCTCATCATGTGGGTTGCAACCTCTTTGGCAGCCAGATGATCCTTTCCCAGGGGTCCCCTGATTCATGACAGTAGCAAAAATCACATTAATGAAGTAGCAGCAAAAATAATTTTATGTTTGGGGGTGTCACCACAACATGAGGAACTATATTAAAAGGTTGTGACATTAGGAAGGTTGAAAACCACCGTTCTAAAGAAACGTGTTCTTGAGTGTCAAGATGAAACAACATAAAAAAGATAACGTGCAGGTATCCCCTCCTCAAACCTCAGTGAACATGAAGAGACACTTACAAAGAAGATCTAGGCCCTAGGAACGGGGCTGTAGGTAAAAAGAAGAAGAAGAGGTTTGTCATTCACCAGTTTGTTTTACAAAGGATGGGTCAAAGAATGTTATTTTTCTTATTAATGAGCATCCTCTTTGTGGAGGAAAAAGAGCCAAACATTAATTAATTTACGAAAGTATGCTCATTACCTTGCTTTGCAGAAACACACCTCTGGTAAAGAATAGTTGTACTGAAGTTGATGCAAATGTATTTTAAAGTCGATTTGTGACATTGTCAGAGGGTGGGATCACCAACACTAACCCAAACCACTGTGTAATGAGTGTTTCACATAACTGTAGATAAAATACAGAAAGCACTAACTTCTCATGGTTGGAACTAAAGGACTGTCATGGAACAGCTACTCTATGGATCCTTTTTACTTCTGATCAATTTTAGAAGACATGAAATGCGTTCCTCTTTCCAGATGATGTTTCTGGATAATATGAGTATGTTCATGGCATCCGGTACAGTTTGCTGATTTGTTCATTGCCCTTTTCCTCCGCTGAGATTGGCCAGCCAGCAGAGGGCGCCCGAGGAAGGGGACACTATTGTCAGGCTCCTTGTTCACCACAGCACAGCCCTTCCCTGTGTGCATGCAGCAGGACAGAAAGGGAAGCCAGGCCTCTGCGCCAACGGGGATACAGACCCATTCTGGGAAAATAAGAAAAACAATTGTTATTGAACATGAGTCATTTAGTTTCATTAGATGAAGAAGCAAAGTTGGTTGTAAAATCAGAAGAATCAAAGTCATTTCTGAGCTGTCTCAGCCCACTTCCTTACATGAAAACCACATGCATTTGTTTTGAGGGTTTTTGTTTGTTCGTTTTTTTAAAATCATTTTATTGGGGGCTCATACAACTCTTCTCACAATCCATCCATAAGTCCATTGTGTCAAGCACATTTGCACATTTGTTGCCCTCCTCATTCTCAAAACATTTGCTTTCTACTTGAGCCCTTGGTATCAGCTCCTCATTTTTTCCCTACCTCCCACTCTTCCCCCTCCATCATGAACCCGTGATAATTTATAAATTACTATTATTTTATCATAATTTATACTGCCAGACCTCTCCCTTCACCCACTTTTCTGTTGTCCATCCCCCAGGGAAAAGGTTATATGTAGATCTTTGTCATCGGTTCCCCCTTTCTATTCCACCTTTCCTTCACCCTCCCAGTTGCCACTCTCACCACTGGTCTTAAAGGGGTAATCTGTCCTGGACTCCCTGTGTTTCCAGTTCCTATCTGTTCCAATGTACACACTCTGGTCTATCCAGATTTGTAAGGTAGACTTGGGATCATGATAGTGAGGGTGGGTGAGAGCATTGAAGAATTAGAGTAAAGTTGTGTGTTTCATTGATGCTGCACTGCACGCTGACTGGCTCGTCTCCTACCTATGACTCTTCTGTAAAGGGATGTCCAGTTGCCTGCAGATGAGCCTTGGGTCCCCAATCCGCACTCCCCCAATGCACAATGATATGATTTTTTTGTTCTATGCTATCTGATACCTCATCCCCTTTTCACTTCATGATCACATAGACAGGTGTGCTTCTTCCGAGGTAAACAAGAGACCATCTAGCCCAGAAGCAACAACACCCACATGTTTTGAGTTTTTAAACTCATTATTAATGTCCTTGACTTGATATTTCAGCAAGACAAACTGGAGGATCTGAGGTGAAAACACTAAATAATCTGATATGAGAAACATGAATGTCATTCTGTGCTATCAGAAGGTTGGGTTTATATCACTGTGCAACCTGAACCCACTGTTTTCAACAAGATATTTAACCTTCCCACCCTTTATTTCAGGTCTCCATCCTTTTGCTGACCTTGATGCTTGTTTTTGCAAGCTTTGGAGTTCAACTTTTTGCTGGAAAATTGGCAAAGTGCAATGACCCCAATATCATTAGAAGGGTAAGATATGTTTTTCTGTCTATTGGGATAAAAATACAGGTGTCATTAACCATGGGGGGAGTATCTGTGGATCACCTCTTATCAAATTTTCGCAGGAACCCATGTCATTTAAGCTAGGCAGTACATCTCTGCTAGATGGATAAGAAAGGTTAAAACTAGATCACAAAGAATTTTATTCTATCTTTTTAAAAAATCACTTTATCGAGGCACTCATACAACTCTTACCACAATCCATACCTCCATCCACTGTGTCAAGCATATTTGTACACATGTTGCCATCATTGTCTTCAAAGCATTTCTTTCTACTTCAGCCCTTGATATCAGTTCCTCATTTTCCCCTCCCTTTTCTTCCCCTCTTTCTCCCCCTCCCTCCCTCATGAACCCTTGATAATTTATAAATTATTATTTTGCCATATCTTGCACTGTCCAATGTCTCGCTTTACTCCCTTGTTTGTTGGCCCTCCCCCTGTGAGCGGGTTATAGGTAGGTCATTGTGATAGATTCCCCCTTTCTCCTCCTACCTTCACCTTATCTTTCTGGTATGACTACTTTCAATATTTAGCTTGAGGAATTTAGCTGTCCTGTGTATCTTTGGTTTCCAGCTCTTATCTGCGCTCATGTACATGCTCTGGCCTAGCTATATATGTAAGGTTGAATTAGGGTTATGATAGTGGGGGAGGGGCAAGCATTGAAGAACCAGAGGAAAGCTATATGTTTCATTGGTGCTAAACTACACCCTGACTGGCCCATCTTCTCCCCATGGCCCTTCTGTAAGGGGATGCCTAATTGCTTACATATTGGCTTTGGGCCTCCACTCCTCGCTCCTGTCCCTCATTCATATTATGATTTTTTTGCTCTGGGTCGTTGATGCCTGGTACCTGATCCCACCTCATGATCACACAGGCTGGTGTGCTTCTTCCATGTGGGCTTTGTTGCTTCTCAGTTGGATAGCCACTTGTTTATCTTCAAGCTGTTAACACTCAGACACTATCTCTCTTGATGGCCAGGCACCCCCAACTTTCTTCACCATATTTGCTTGGACACCCCCTTTGTCTTCAGCAATTGTGACAGGAAAGTCAGCATTTCAGTATTAGAGCAAAGTGTTCTTGTGTTGAGGGTGTACTTAAGGAGAGTATCAATGTCTATCTCCTTTCTTAATATTAAACCTATAAATGTATGTTCATATATCTATTTCCCCATAATCATATATAAATATCATTACATATGTACATATATGTATTTAGATCTCTATAAATGCACTTTCCTTCCTAGTTTCTTTTCTCTATTTCCTTTTTACTTTCCTCTTGCCCATTATTATAGTCAGCCTTCACTTGGGTTTCAGTAATTCCTCTCAGTTACATTGCCCTTGATTAAGCCCTAACAGACCTCCTACACCCTCATTGCCATCAATTTAAAGTCACTTGTTCCCTTATGCCTGGATTTGGCAACACTCACTTCCTTCCCCCAGCCCCTTCCTCTCCCATGCCCCATCCAGAACTTTCTTCACATGTTCTCTCTTCCAGCTTGTCTATCCCACCTATCCAATCCAGATAGACATTCAGAGACAACAATATGCACAAACCCAAGACCATGCAAACCAAAGCAACAATAGAAAATAAAACAATAGCTATAGCAACAACAAAAAGCCAAAGCCAAAGAAAAAAAAAGTAAAGCCTATAAAATAGTTCAAGGTCTATTTGTTGTCCTTTACAAGTGTTTTCCAGTAGAATCTGATGGGGTGCCATGCTCTGGCCCCACAGTCTATTTTTGGTTCTCCCAAAATACCTGGGGACTTCATTGCTGTGCTCCCCTTGGTGCTCTATTGTACACCCTCAGCATCTCACCTTGGTGTGTTGGGATTAAGGTGGGCCAATTCTCACTGTGTGTCTCCAGTGTCATCCCCCATGGTGCTATAGGGTCAGTGAGGGTCACTGTGTCTCTTGGTGAGGCCAGCCCTATGGTCTTTTCTGTGTCTTGGTTGCTCTGAGCAGAAATATTGTCCTCAGAGCTTGGTGGGCCAGGATGTGCTTCACACATTTTCCCTCCCCCTTTGCTTGCTCCTGTGCGCTCTGATCAGATACATCCTGCTCCTTGAACTGTAGCTCCCGTGCTGTCCTCTGAAGTAAATTCTTCTTGGGGGAGGGGTAGCTGTGTGCTGAGGTGAGCTCAAAAAATCCAAAAAGAGCTTAGTAAAGAAGCTACTGCATACATACATCCTGCAGTGAGGTCTAGGGAATATGGCAGGGGCCAGATTAAATGTATCCACATATGGTAGTCAAATAAAAAGGAGAGGAAGAAAAAGAAAAGACATGGGTAGTGGGGGAACAGGGTACTAACCCACCCAAGTGGAGGGTGTTATTTATAGCTCCACAGGGAAAGAGGGACCAAATTTCAATCCGGTTCTCTAAGACAAGAGTGCAAGACACAGGCATGAAGCAGGGAACCAACTATTGCCAACAATTCCTCTTTATTATTCCACTGTCAGTCTACTATTGACATTTTCAGTACAGTCACATGGAAGATTCCAGATAGTTAGAGCTGTGAGCTTCAGAAAGATCCCCTTAACATCCTTCCCAGCCTGTCCAGTCATCATTGTCCCTTCAGACTAAAATCAGCATCAGCCAATAGCCTATATTCAAACAAACAAACAAAATATCCCAAAGCAAAGTTTGCCTTTCACTTCCCCTTTGTCACATTTTATTCCTTATTCACTTTCCACATTCTTTTCATTAGTAAACAAATGGTAGGAGTGTTACAGTGACCCCTAGCTGCCCAGAAGTTTTCCTGTTAAGACAATTAGCAAAAACCACAGCAAAGGTCCAAGCTAGAACATTTTTTCCACTCTGGTCTTCTTCTTTCTCTTTAGTAATCAGTATTACTCAGGATCACTTCTATAGCACCTTAATATTTTAGTGACTTAACACAAGGAAATGAGTGGATCACATGTTGAATAGGTTGCACAGTTGTCTCCTAAAGGACCAGCCGGGGTTCTGGGTTCTGTTTTGTCCATGTCTCCATCCTCAGAGTTTTCTCTGGGCAGTTGGCAGATAGGAACAGAGGCCCATGCCTATCTGAAATGCCTATGGTCTTAGCTGGGAAGTGGCACATGTTATGCCCCTCACATTCTGCTGGTTAGACTACTCCGTGTGTGGGAGCTGGAGCCTGAATTAGTGCTATTCTCTGGAGAAAGGGGCAAACTGGTTGATAGTCAGATTCTGCCATATCACTCAGTGTCCCATTTCCTATGGATCTCTCCTTATATTATAAGTAGGTTAATGGAGAGAACCAAACACTGTTAATATATATACTAGCTAGAGCAGAAGTTCTTCCATCCAAGGAAAATATGCCTCAAATCAAATCAAGTGCACATCTCTGGAGAGCCAAACAGAGCTTAGATATGTGGATGCCATGTGCAGATATTCTACAAGCCTGAAAATTCCTACCATGGTAGATTTCTAATTACACAAGCTATCTGTTCTCCAGTAGGTAAGAATACTAGGTAGCATGTGTGTCCACTGTCAATGGACTCCAGACTGAGGATGGCAGAAAGGGCAGAGGAGGGCAGGCCTGATGAGAGTTCACAAGTCACCATCTTGCTGCAACTTCCTTCAACTGTAGTTGCTGCTGGCTTCAAGGGCTTTCGTCAAAGGTTCATGAGACCCTGAGAAGACAGAACTGAGAACTTGGTATGAAGGTCACCGTGCATCCAATAAGTTAACGAGGGAAGTAATAAGAGCCGATGCACTTAGTCCACAGCCTCATAAAGAAAAGAAGAGTTATTTTAGCTCCACATTGAAAAGAGGTCAGAAAGATAATAACACATTTCAAGAAACAACCTCCTAGGAGTCATGGGTGACTCAGTATATTAATAATGGCCTAAGAGCCTTGGGATGTATGTTTTCTCCTCAAGCCCAGCCCACGTTAGAGATTGATGAAGTGTGGGGGAGGGTAAGGAGGACCCAGAGAACACAATGTCAGCTGGACAGATGTTCTCAGGGAGACCTAGAAAGATAGCAGTCACAGAGAGCATCCATGTCAGGCTGAATAATTTGAAAGACATTGACATAGTGAGGAGTGGCCTGAGGTCTTTACATCAAGCTGGCAGTTTCTTAGAAAATGTAAGTGATTCTAAAAGGCTGAGAATATCCCATGGATAAAAGGGATACTAGGTCTAGTCCAGAGTATAGGCCCCTCTTTCTTAAAGAAGAGACAAACACAGGGAAAAGAGGAAATTTGGTGCCGGCTATTTGAGTACTATGGGGCACCAGAAAGGGGGGGAGTGAATTGAGTTTTAGGTGCTGTGTTTTTCAGCTGTGAGATAGTATTTTCATGGCATTTGTGTGAGCACTTCCTCTGCTCCCTTTCCTAACATGTACCTGGCAGCCTTCTTCAGACCAGTCTAGATCGAGACTGGAGCCCAGGAACGCACACTCAAGACCTGATGAATAAGCGAAGGGTGTCTTCTGACAAGCAGTTATTAAACATTAGTTCACACGAGGCAGCAGCATGAGGAATGGCACAAAGAGGAAGGGACAGATCATGAGTGGGGCAGTAGATCGGGCGATCACTGAGGCAGCAGGAGTCTCTGTCCAATCAGAGCAGACGCCATGTGATCACTGTGTGTGATCAGATATTCAGAGGGCAAAGGGGAAGCAGAAAGGATACTTGATTTGATTTCAGAGAAATATCAGTTCAACCAGGGGTACTCTTCTAGGAAAGCTTTACAGAGGAGGTAGGATTTGAGATGAATAAACAGAAACAAACCTACCAAGCAGAGGAAAGGGAAGGCAAAAGAAAACTATGGATGGAAGAGAGTGAGAAACAAGGGGCAAAAACAAGCTCATAGACCAAGCGGGAGAGAAAGTTCCTTCCTGCCATTTCCATCATTCATTTCCATCGGCCAGAATCGCTGGGATCCTCACCCAGGCTTGTTGGCTGTCTGCGGGGTGGCTGATACACCATCACTGATCATTATTGTCTCTAAGAACTCCTCTCAGTCATGCCTCTTCTCTGAGTTCATTTTCTGAGCAGACCTTCTCTCTCTCTCTCTCGTTTTTCCCTCCACTTTAGGAAGATTGTAACGGCATATTCAGAATCAATGTCAGTGTGTCCAAGAATTTAAATTTAAAATTAAGACCCGGAGAGAAAAAACCTGGATTCTGGGTGCCCCGTGTGTGGTAAGCAAATGTCCATCTCAGAAAAGGTGTTCTGGAAAATGTTCATGTTATCAATAAAAGGTTTTAAACCACAGTGATGTGGCATGAAACAAAAACAGATTCTGTTAAGGAGTTTTAAATTATTTTAAATAATATAAGTCCCAAAGTCAAGGCACTAAATGACCAAAGCCTCATTTCCTGGAGTCAGCAATCCCACAGGACAGAGAGGAACCCCCCTCCCCCTCCTACCCCATCCATAGGCTGTCAATCTTTCCAGAAATGGACTGCCATGTTTTGCTACCATGGAGAGGCTGCTGGCTTTGAACCATTGATTTTCAGGTAACAGCTGAACACTTAACCACTGCACCACTGAATTCCCAGGTGATTCAAAAGTCAATAAGAGAACAAGTGGCATGTTATGGTCCAAGTTGCTCCCCGGGTATTAAGGATGTTATTACTTCAGTATTTTTCTAATTCTTTCAAGGCAGAGTAAAATGACTTTAAAATTTTACAACTTTATGAAAGGAAGGAAGGGGATTTGCTCAAGTTACAACTAAATTAGTCCTGATTAAAATGTTTCTAATTTTAGGAAAGGAACTGCTGTCTTCCTTGGAGTTCATTGGCATTCCAATGCCAATCATAAAGTGATTTCAAATTCATTTACACTGACAGATTTCCACTAGAGACCAGCAAGGGTGAATGACCTATTATGATAGCTGACTACTTCAGATTAGTTGCTTCCTGGAAATGGGGTTCCAAAGAATTTCTGTCAAAGCTAGACGCACCTTGTTCCTGCTTTCTCATCTGGTTTACCAATGACCATGGCTAGACTCTCCAAGTCGTCTACATTGATGAGCAGTGTGTTCAGCAAGTTAATGGGATCTTTCACTCTCTTTCTCAGTCTTGACGCTCTCTAGTTTTTGGTTTCAAATCGTTCTCTCTTTTGTTCCATCTCATTGTGCTAACCTCTTAGAACAATGAATGAGCAAAGCCCAAGTACAACCCTGATTTTGAATAATTAATGTTCTCCTCTAAAGGTCATACTTGTCTTTAAAAAATAACATTTGACTCAGTTGTACTCTTGCACTCGTCATCTTGCTTTAGTGTGAAATTCACTTTTGTAAACATCTAATTATAACAGACATTCTTTAATATGTGCAGAGTTTATTTTGACTTTTAGTTTTAAAAAATACCTAAAGACTATTTTTCAAAAAGGTAAAATTTATTTGTCTTGCTTGAGTTGGGGAGGACAGTAATCTGACCCATGGGGTATCTTCATTCCAGTGTCACCTCAAAAAAACCTCATTTACATGAAAATAAAAAATAAGGAAGCGGAGAAGGGTTGTTCTTGTGAGAAGAAAGTTCATCATAGAACCATGGATGTTTTATTTGCATTGGAACATGACAAGATTTCCCTGCTGTTTGGGAATTTTGGCTAAAGGATAAAAGCTACGGACACTAGGGGATAATGCATCTTTATATGCTAAAGAGAATAATTAAACCCCTCCCAAAAGATGTTGTTGAAGGTTATCCATATCGATCATCCACTTCTAGTCCATGTAAAAGGAAACCACATTCAACTATACATTGCTGACACAAATGAATTCACAGGATAATCCTGTGGCATCGCCCCTTCCTTCACAGTGGAGAAAGGCTGGTGGCGCTTCTCTGACCAGGCTTGACTAACTATAGAGAGTGGCAAAGCGGGGGAGAAGCACCAGTGGGCAAGCTGCTCCTCACCATCTGGCAGGGCCGGGCTATGTGGTGTACTGTGGGGGCCACACTATTGCCGAGACACCCTGATGTGAACTGTCTTGCTGCAAAGGACCGCCTCCTGGAAAAGGGGTCTTTTTGCTGTTAGTTGCTGCAGTCAGCTCCAGCTGGTGATGGTTCTACATACAACAGGACAAAATGCTGGCCAGTCCTGCCCCATCTTCATCTTCACCATCATTGGTAATTTTGAGCCTTGTATAATCTTTAGGTAAAGTGACCATATTTTAAGCGGGACACCATAGATGGGGAGGACGGTGCAGGGGATAAGGGGGGGTTCTTCATGAAAAATTTGGCCTATATGGAGCAATAAAAATTTCCATAGAATGCAAGATTTGTATTGTAATATATTTATTTTAATTTTAGAATGCAGCAGGATGTTGTCACATTGTCAAAAAGCGGGACGTCTGGTCACTATCTTTAGGTGGTTTCTCACCTCATTGAAAAAGCCTGTGCTGTGTGCGTTTCCAAAAATGGGAGCTGAGAGTAGTTTCATATATTTCATATGCTGAAGCACCCTCAGTGCACTTTCTGCAAGAGCAACATTGATGAGTGCATCAGTGACTAGCTTCCAATAGTATAGGATGTAGCAGTAGCCCCGTACAACTCCTATCCAACAAGGAAGCATCAGATGATGGTCTGAAGAGAAGGGAAACAAAGAGGGAAATTGATATGCCTTCCTTTTAGTAGGGAGGTCAGGCTTGAGCACTTGGGATATTTGTATAAATCCCCAAAAGTTTGATGTTATGTGGATTGGTTATTTTAGAATTAGCCTAAATGTATCATTGAACATGAGCAAAAAGGTTTAGCACTTCTCAGTAGATGTCAGAAAGGAAAACAGTGCCTGCATTTGTAGACACCATGGGAAGAAAACTAGATTCGTATCCAGTTAGGCGCTGGGTCATTCAAGCTTTTCTGTAAAGCCATCAATATGTGTTTTGAAATCAATATGGCTGGAAATATAATGTTCAGTGTAAGGAACATGAGCTGTAAAACATGCTTAGCTTATGAGGGGGTTGGAGAAAAGTCCTTGACCATCACTACAGTGGCATTTCCGTTTGTTCAAGATGCTGTGACTTGGGTTACAAGTTATGGTGAAATAAAAGTCCTCTTTCAGCTAAATTCTAACTTTACCGTGATATATTTTATAGTCTGTTCTTATCCACTCAGATTTTCCAGACTCACAAACCGAAAATTTTGATATTTCATATTGGCAAATCAGACCTGAGATTTGCCTACAGGAATGCTTTCATAATTATAATTAGGACATAAGTAGGCATTATCTAGCTAGGTAGATAGGCTGGATTCTATAGGTTCTCTTAAGGTGAATTTATTTATTTCCTTCTGAATAAATAACTCAGGTTTCATGAGAAAATAATTACCTCAGTTCAAAGGGTGAAATACATTACTTAATATAAATGTTGTATTTGGGTTTAAATATAAGTCTGGGATAGAGAAAAAGAGCATGCATAAGAGAAAACTCAAAAAAGGATTCAATTTTGCAATCACTATTGAGTGCTTACTGTATGTCAGGTATTCTGTTTGACACCACCATACAACCACGACCAAGCCATCTTTCCTGCCCCATAGGAGCTTGGAGTCTAGTGGACAACAGACAGAAAAAACATACTTAGAAATATTTAATATGATGTGCTATGGACTTTAATGTTAACATGACTGAATCCTTAAGCACCTCCAACTCACCTGAAACTCACCACTAGGTAATTGTAAGTCCTTTTGCGATATATTCTAGGGAGACGGATCTAAAGTTTTTGTAGGGTTACAGGTTCGGAGTGTGTACCCTAACAAACTGGATCGTTTTCAGAAGAATGGGAACTACAGAATACTTTATTGTGCACGTGTAGTACTGGTACGCGGATCAAGAGGCAGACGTGCAAACAGATCAAGGGGATATTGCAAGGTTTAAAATTAGTAAAGATGTGTGTCTGAATTGTATACATTCACCATACTTATTCAGTCTGGATGCTGGGCAAATAATTAGAGAAGCTGACTGAAATGAAGAACAGAGCATTAGAGATGGAGGAAGGCTTAGGGATTTATAGGTGGACTCTTCAGCTGTGGATGGAGCTTAAACCTTTCCATCTTATATGACTAAAGCTGAAAACAATAATTCAAATGTGCCAGGTATACTTCCAACTACATAATTCTACGGATCTACATTTTCTTTCCCTGGGGTTAGCCTAAAAATCTACTTTTAACATATTCTAACTTCTAAAGGATGTGGGGCATGAAAGTAATTTGAGTTGCTGCAAATTCAGATTAAAATGCACTTTTACATAAAGAAAATGTATGAGTAAGAAAATTCCACATCATATCTGAGAGCTGGCTCATATAATTTTTAAAATTCTTATTCAAGAAAACGGTGGCATCTGTCTGATCCTTAGACTTCTGTTTACTAGTAATGCAATTGAACTACCCCCTCAAAAGAGGAATGTAAGAAAAATCCTGTAGAAGGTACTTATACTTTCATACATAAAATCTATAGGAATCTCAGAATGTCAATTTGTGAGTGGATACTTAGAACATGTAGAAAGCCCTTCTACCAATAAACCTTTCAACCTTGCAGGAAAGTCAGCTCCAGTTCACTGTTTGCTTTATTAGACATCAACTAGTTAGTACTAAGTTTCTTGGTTCAATCTTAAGTAGTAGGGCATGTACCTACTCCCAGGTGCCTCAGAAGAAAGGTCTGGCAGTTTGCTTCTGAAAAGTCACAGCTGTGAAAAGCCGACAGAGTGCAGCACCACTCCTGGGTGGCTCTGAGTCTAAGTCAGCTTTCTAGGAATTGGTTTCGTTTTTTGGGTTTGGATTGTGTTGTGTGAGAGAATTCAAAAAGCCATTATAGTAATCTCGTGGTTGTTTTTGGTATTTAAAATTTTGGCAGAAAAAAACGGAAACCAATTCCCCTTGGAGTGTTGCCCTTCAAACGTGGTAGATATTGACAAATGAACTTGCAAAAGAAAATATAAAAATAGAATTTATATAGGTTTCAGGAGGCCTGCCCTATGCAGTAGTCTTCAATTCTTAGTCAAATGTAGGAAATACAGTGATGGCAGTCCATGATATTCCAGGGCATGCTTACCTAACCCTTTCCTAGAATTGCTTCTAAAAAGGGGAAAAGGAAGGAAATATGAAAAGCTTCTATTAAAAAGTAGATGTTTTATATAAGATGCTTTAAATAAAGGAAATGCAATAGATTAGAAAGGATCACTTTTGTAAGTGTGAAGAAAACAAATATAACAACATATCAATAAACAAGAAATAGGACATTCCCAATGCCACTCCACCACCACAAAGTTGATTGTGACTCCACATAAAAATAAAATCCATGGTTTTAATATTGTACAAATACCACATATCTGGAATAGTGTTCTCTACAGACCTAGTTGTAAGGATTTTTTAAAATATAACAGTGAGTTGTAATCCATACAAAAAGTTGCAGTCTTTGATCTTCAACAGTAAATACTTCAAGTCTTCTTCACTTGCAGTAAGCAAGGTTGCATTATCTGCAGATTGGTAATGAGTGTCTCTCCAATCTTGAGGCTGCATTCTTTTTCATATAGCACAGCTTCTCAGCATACAGATTGAATCAGCATAGGAAAAGGTTAGACGGTGGCATACATCTCTCTTGGCTTTAAGCCATGCAGTGTTCTCTTGGTCCATTAGAACAGCTGCCTCTGGGTCTGTGTGCAGTATCCTCTTCAGCACAGTGAAGTGTTCTGGAATTCTCATTGTTCACAATGTTATCCCTAATTTACTATGATCCACATTGCCTTTTCATGGTCAATAAAACACAAGGAAATATCCTTCTAGTCTTCTCTGTTTTGGGCCAAGATTTAGCTGAAGTCAGTGTTGATATCGTTGCTCCATATTCTTTTCAGTATCCATCTTAAATTTCTGGCATCTCCTTGCCAATGTACTTCTGTAGCTATGTATTAATTATCCTCAGGAAATTTTACTTGAGTGTGACAATAATGTTAATAAAAGTCCACTTGCACTCATTCATGCTTAGTATAAAGATCTTACTCAATATCATTTTCAGCAACTTCCAATTTTCCTGGATTCCTACTTCGTACATTCCATATTTCAATTATTAATGGGTATTGGAAACTTTTCCATCTCATTTCAAGCCAAGCCCCATTGGCAGACAGGTTGCTCTTCCGTGTCAGGAAGGTAAGCTGTACTTGGAGAAGGCGGCTCTTCCCTGATCATATTTGGAGTGATTTGCAGCCTGCTAGTCTCTTCTCCAGGCACTGCCGCTCTTCAACAAGTCTTCACAGGTGACCCCCTCAGAAGTAGACTGATTTTGCCATTTCCCTAGCCTGTGTCAGTCTTAAAGAACAACTGACAACTAGGTATCCCTGTTCCAGTAGCATAGCTCCCAGTGTTACAGAAAAACAAAAACAGCCACGATATGATAAACCAACAGACAAAGGGTGGAAACAAAAACAGTGGGGTCAAAGGACTAGATTGGGGAATCACCTGTCGGTGGAGGTAGACTTTGAAGTGGAAGCTACAAAAGGTGTCTATTGACAAGTCACGACACTAATGAGAGGAGGACATACCTCTGTGTCTGGAAGCCTAGCAGCTATACACAGCCACTTCCTGTCACTTCTATGACCTCAAAATGCACCACCATCTTGAAACTCAGTGATCCTGCGGAGGATATCGAACATAAGAAAGGTGGCAAGATTCTACTCCTCTGTTTTTCTTCCCCCCCTACCCCCATCAAAACCAATTGTGTGAAGTCCATTCTGATTGGGGCTGACCTCGTGCAGGATGCAATTGAGGAGCTCCGAGTGCCAGCTTTCCTCGGCCTGCTCTTTCTGGAGAGGAGTCCCAGCAGGATGCACAAATGACGACCGGTGATTCTAAAGGACTCAGTCATTCCGCAGGAGAAAGAGCTGGGTGTTTGCTTCCATATAGTCAAGAAACCCTATGAGGCAGGGCTATTCTGTCACAAGGGGCCACCAAGAGTCAGAAACAACTCAAGGGCACGTTGCCTTCACTACAACCTTGATGGAAGCAGCTCGCCAGGCATTTGGTTCTGTAGCCTGGCAGGGTTAGTCACAGAAGGAGAGCATGAACACGCCCCTACGCCCCCAGAAAACACACTGTTAAGGGGTCAATTCCAAACCAGAGCGACCCTGAAGGACAAAGTGGAATGCTCTCTCGCATCGCCACCTGGGGTCCTCAAACTACAGCCGGCGGGCCACGTGCCGCCCACCCAGGGCATTTTTCCGGCCCGCCAGGTGTTTTTGCCACTGCTGTTGTCCTGCTTAGCAGCCGACTCATCCCGGGCCTGCAGTGAATTTGTTCATAGTTTGTTTTGTTTTGTTTTGCTTCAACTGTAGTCCGGCGGCCCTCCAACGGTCTGAAGGACAGTGAACTGGCCCCCGGTTTAAAACGTTTGAGGACCCCTGTAGCCTCATCTTTTGCCTGCAGAATGGCAGTGGGTTCAAACTGTCAACCTTTCACTGTAGCAGCCCAATGCCTCACCCAATGTCACCTCTGAGCCAGCCAGAAAGCTATTTTTACACAAACCCAAAGGACTCTAATATAAGCATTTGGGAAGGTTTTTTAATAATCAAATCATTCAAAATTCACAAATTTTTCATTAGTAATATTATTTCGAAATACATCTTCAAAATACAGTGCTTCCTTTTGACATCCCTGTCCCATCTGAGGTGAGCTGTGTGTATGCCCCATACCCAGGGGTGACGAGGACCAGCCAGAAATGTCAGAGAGCCTCCAGTGTTTTCGAACCCCCCCCGTTTTTGCTTGCAAGTTAGAACAAGAGTCATTTAGCTTTGGGTTGCTTTCGATGTAAAACATTCCACCATTACTTCATCAATATAGTAAGTTGCAATAAATTAGCACACTGTTATTGCCAAACAAATGAAAGCCAAGGAAGTCCAACCTCCCAAGAACCAAACGTACCCCGTATATTTCCACACTGGAAAGAGCAGCAGATATTTGCCTTCGGGTATTGCTCATCAGAATTTCACAGGACATTCCTCTCTCTGACTTGCAGGGCCAACCCTCGGAACTTTAATTTTGACAACGTGGGCAATGCCATGCTGGCCTTGTTTGAAGTGCTCTCCCTGAAGGGCTGGGTGGAAGTGCGGGATGTTATCATTCATCGTGTGGGGCCGGTAAGCAAGCGCAGCAGAGCCTCTGAGCACACCGAGAGCGGCTCTCACTTGCCTTGATGAGTAACCGTGTTTCTCATTTGTGCAGATCCATGGAATCTATATTCACGTGTTTGTGTTCCTCGGTTGCATGATTGGACTGACCCTTTTTGTTGGGGTAGTTATTGCTAATTTCAATGAAAACAAGGTAAGAATGCATAGCTTGAATTGCACAGGGCATATATATATATATTTTTTTTTCTAGCTACTTCCTTTGAGGGTTTGGAACTTTCTTTTATGTACACACACACACACACACACACACGCACGCACACACACACCCTGCATGAAGTCACATGAAAGCGTAGTGTGACCACTGTAAGTCATCTCTGTCACTGCTTTACAAGCTTCCTCGTTGCCACCTCTCAGGCACATTACTTAAGAGTCCAGGTCTCTTGCTAAATATACCCTTTTGGGTAACAGCATCTTTAATTCACTGACAACTGAAAAGGACATCTCCTATTGTTCAGATTGAAAGGATGTACAGCACGTTATTAAAATACAATAGATGAAAAGGAATCACTGTTTGCAGGTGCTATTATTTTCACAAAACGTAAAGCATATGTCTCTGTCACTTCAGTAGATGAACTCAAAATGTTGATGGAGCGGTGGTGCTGTAGAAATTTTCAGATTTTTTTTTTGTGTGCATAAGGAAAAGAAGCTCTCTCTAATTTCAGATGATCTTTACATACTTTGTGTCCTCAGGGAGCATGCTGCGTTCAAACAGCTCTTTATTATCAGTACAAAGGTTCACAGATGGAAAAACAGCAAGTGTAGCTTCCTTTCCGAAGTACTCCCGGGAGGGGGATTATCCTTCGTGGGGACACAATGATGTGCATGCCCTCTGGTGCGGAAGGGTCAGTATTTGGACCCAGGAAAACGCATACCATTTTTGAGCACTCTCCCTGTGTATGAAGATTTGACATAGATTTATATCAATTCTCCCAACTCTGAAGTGCGCAGTGGAAGAAATGGAGACTTAACCCAAGGTCAGACGACTTGCCTGAGATGCATAAATGAGACCAAGAGTCGGACGCCAGGCTTATTACTGCAGGCTCAGTGATGCATCACGTGCAAAAATATAAAACTATGGGCCATCTTGCGCTGCCTTGAATACGAGTGCGATTTGCCTACAAAGCCGCGTGCTGTTAGATGCTATTCATGACTGGCCCTGATTTGCACGCATTCACATCAGAGCCGCTGTGGTTTGTGTAGCTGCGCATGGGACTGTGTCATTCACTGTCCCCAGGCTCAATGCATGTGGCAGCAGTTACTCATTTCTAGAGCTGTCTCCAGTGGATTGCCCCCTTTGATGTGTGCCTAATGAGTATGTCATTTCATCTGGGCGTTCAAAGGGTGTGATTTGAAACCCCCCTCCTTTGGGCCCCAACACTACTGCAACCCACAGAAACGGAATTTGAGAGTTACAGACAAAGATAGTGATCATGGAGCCCAGCCCCCCTATTTTACTCCCTAAGATTCATAAGCCGACTTGCTCTAAACCCCACAGTGTATTCAATTTAAAGCTGAGTGGAAAGAGGAGAATGGATCTTTTTAGATGCCTTTGAGCCACGCTATGGCACAGACTCTGGGAATGCCAGAATGTGGACAGAAGTTAATCGGTCAATTAACAGGCGAGTTAAAGAACTGTTTGCCCAGGAAGCTGCAGGAGGCCTGCTAAGCGGGGTACCTAACTCCAAGGGACGTAGGTTCTGTGGCAGCTCACAATTCAGCAATAAAACGAGCAGTAAATACCTTGAAACAAATGCATAATTCATGACATCTCTTGAACTTAAGGAAATGGCTGAAGTCAGCCAAAGAGTCAGGGAGGGTCTGCTTACAATATTATCCTACTTTGGTCCTGAAGAAGGAAAGAAATTCTTTAGCACAAGACAGGGACACATACAAGTTTATAAATTCAAATGATGCTTAATATAGAAAGAAGAGAGCTAGAAGAAATCTAGCTGGCAAGCCCTATCTACCTGATTTGAAACACAAATTTTGAAATATATGAATCTTTTAGAACATTTTTTTCTTCACATTTCTAGAAACTGCTCTTGAAAACCATTCGTTCATTGTCATTCCCTTAACAGTTGGCACACTTGACGTCCCACCTGAGAAGAAAGGTCTGCAGGTGTGATTCTGAGGAATTAGTCATCAGCAACTGAAAGCTGCCCACCTGTGCTTTGACACACATGGTGTCAACTTGAGATAAGCTAGCTCGGTGGTCAAAAGTTGGTAGCATTTCTCCAACAAAAATGTGTGAGCACCTCCTAGGTACCAAACACAGCCCTTGGTGCTAAGGATAGAACCTCCCCACGAAGATCCCACTTTAAGGGCCATGTTGGCATTGTTGGGTCTGGCAGAGTCCATTCTGACTCAGATGGAGGCTGTGTAACAGAGAACTGTCCCATGCAGTTGTCTTATCTGTCTTTTTGTTTTAAAAAGCTTTATTAGCATGTAATTCACAAACTACAACTCAATAGTTCAGCCATTTTAAGAGGAGTCCTACAGTCATCACCACAGTCTGCTGTAGGACATTTTCTTCATTCCTGTACTCCTAGTTATTAGCTTTCCATCACTGCCCTACCCCCACCTTCTTTACCATACACCCCAGAGATAAATAATCCAGCTACTATCTCTGTAGATTTACTGATTGCTGTCTTCTTTACAGAGGCAAATCTCCAGGTTGTTCCCATGAAGTCAACTATCCATTTCCAGTAAAGCACTTGCCTATATCATGCTTAAGGTTATATAAGTTGATTCCCAAATATAGGGCAGCAGAGATATAGAATTTTCTAAAATAACGTACACTTTGGCAGTAGTGCTTCACAGATGAAGATTGTGCACAACAGAAGCAATAGGCCTTAGTTTTGGGGGGACTAAGAATGTCTTTCTTGGAAAATGGAACACTGTTTTAAAAGTTGAAAGTCTATAGCAAAAATATAGTTTTTTAAAAAGTTCTCTGCTAAAATGTCAAGGTGCCCTGGTAGCCCTGTCAAGTAGACAGTGGACTGCTAGCCTCAAGGTTAGCAGTTCAAGCCTATCCGCTGCTCTGAGGGAGGACTATGTGGTTATCTACTTCTGTGGAGATTATATACACACTCTGAAAACCTCCATAAGGTTAGTCTGAATCAGAATCAAATCCAAAGCCGTGAGGGTTGTTGTTTTTTTGAGTTTTACTATAAAACAACATTTTGATACATAAATTTACCATATTTTTTTGGATCATAAGACACACTTTCTCCCCCCTCCCCAAAAATAAAGTATGGGGGGAACAAGGGTGCATCTTTTGGTCTGAAGGTATGGCACCCCAGAACATTTTAATATACTGGTAATATTTGGGTCAGAATATTTTTTTCTTGTTTTTCTGCTCCAAAAACTGGGTGTGTCTTATCATCAGGTGTGTTTTATGGTCTGAAAAATATGATACTTTCACAATTAATGGGCTTTAATTATATTAAAGTTCTCATATATTGAACAAATAGTATCTCTCAGTTTTGATTCTATTGTATCCTTTTATAGTTTATCTTTTCAAAATGTCTTCTCATTCTAAATGGAAGGATAATATTAATTTATATAGTTGCTACAGAGAAGATATTTGTTTCTGCTTAGAGAGAAATATATTAGCGATATTAATATCAGAAAAATAAAATCAATAATGTTAGTACTAACCGTGCAATTAAATCATGGGATTAGTCAAAGTGATTGATCACCAGGAAATCATAGAACATCTTGACATCAAAATGTATGAAGTACATATTAGTATAATTATGAAAAATCTGATTATTATAAAGTAGACAGAAAACAATTCCTCAAACTTTGAAAATGGTAAGAAACCATTTTAAATAAGTTTGAGGCAAAAGGAAAAAAATCAAAATAGAAAATCACAAACCTTTTTGATCTAAGAATGAAAGAAATCACAAGGTACAGAGAAGTCAGCAATGGCAGGGAAATTTATAACCTTGATTTTTTTTCTGCAAACAAATTTTATTTAAATAAGAGTTTAAATACATTGCATAGTATTAAAACTGAAGGAGGAGGAGGAAACCAGTTGTTGCTTCACATGGCATTGGGCAGCTGTTGCTATTAAGTTGCAAGCACTATAGCTAGCTCCATCCTTTGAAATGTGTTCCCTTGTCCAAAAATTTAGTGCTGACAGACCATTGGCCTCACATTCTGGTGATCTTTGGACATCCCCTAGCTAGGTTATGTCTGGTCAAATAGAACCAAGACCTTGGTCACAAAACCCTATCACTTGATCAGAGAGAAGAGGCTGATCTCCAAAGGTTCACCCCCATGACCAGTTGGTCTCAACACCAGGGCAGCTTTCTCTTGCTACCAAAGCTTCTCGCTAGTGGCACAGCAGCCTCGTCCCTTCTCTCCACAGGGGACCATGCAGGAGCTGGAGGTGGATGCCATTCTCATAGAGCAGGGCAGTTTCTGGTCAGAAAGAGCCATCTGAAAACTTGGGGCTCCCAGCTCGGTTGAAACATGATGCTACTGTTTTGGTTCAGACTGGACACTCACTGCCAGGCACCTTCTGCTTGACCTCTGCTTCCATGCGGGCCTCCAAGACTAGACAGCATGGCTCTCTTCAGTGTATTGCAGTGAAGGAGCTACACTAATCCACGTCACAAGTGGACCCCAAATGGTTACATCGTACATGGTGTGAGGTTTTAAACTTGTGACAAGAGACAGAAGAAATGTTTCTGCTCATTGCAAGGAAATCCTCACTTAAGCATCCATGAATCACAAGCACCTTCAGCTGGCGTCCAGTCTCTACAAGGAACTGGCCTATGTGCTTGTGCTGGTCACCCTGTAACTGATTCCCTTCTCCATATTCTGGACGCTCAGCCACAGTTCCACTGCAGGTAGATTTCTTCTTAAACGCCTTCACTAGCTTCTTCTTGTCGTCATCAGCAGCAGTCCCTTATTTGCAGTCATCAACCCTACTTGCATCAGCAAGGGGTCCAAAGAGTGAAGGTTCTGGATAGCAGACATGCAATATGATTTCTTTTCCTTGGTGGAAATGGCCTGTGGAAGGCGGTGGCTGGAGAAGGCGAACAGGGGTATGGAACTTAGGGAATTGAGGGGGCTCCAGGAGGAGGCTGCTGAATCCTCGGCGGTGGCTCAGTGACTGAGGTCCCTTAAATATGTTGGAGAAAAAGAAAAATTAAATAGAAAGGTGTAAAATATTAACATCAATAAATTATAATAAAGAGCCACACAAAAACAGCAAAGAATTAGGAGGAAGAAATAGGAAAGAAACACACAGAAATTAAGGTTGTACATAGCAAAGTAATAGTTAAAAAACAAGTTGGATAATAGTTTCTTCCTTGAAAATGGAATCAGTGAATAAAACTTTAGCAAAGGTAAGCACATATAAAAACATGTAACTATAAAGAAGCTATAGTAATTAAAACAATGTAGGCATTGCCACAAGTACAAAAAAATGTAGAGAACAAAATAGAAACCCCCAGTATGTGCATTTAAGACAGAAACAGAATAAAACATCCATAGAGAAGGATGAGGCCATTACTCACGATGCTGGTGTAACTGACTGTCAGTATGCAGAACCTAAAATGAAATCCCTACCTCACAGCACATGATCCCAGATGGGTTAATCATGAGACAAGAAAAGCAAAAGTCAAACTATTTTCAAATCATAGAGAGTTTCATTATAATGCTGGTGCGATTGCAAAGCACATGAACCAGAATGTGAAATCCACAGAGAGGAAATTTTGTAAATTAAATACGGTAGCATCAACATTAACATTAAGATATATGACAATCAAAGTGAAAATGCAAGAAAAATACTTTTAATTCATATCGCTGACAAAGCATGACTATTAGTATGAATTTTAAAAGTCTACAAAACAATAAAAGTAAATATCAGAATTCAAAAATGTCCAAATCATATAAGTAGGTAATTCACAGAGTGAGATAAGGAATAACCAGTAAGCAATATATGCTTTTTCTCATTAATGCTTGAACTAAAGTAGATACCATTTCCTACATATCCAAAGAGGAAACAAAGAAGCACTGTGTCGAGTTGATGACAATTCCTAGTGACTAGACAGGACAAAGCTGAAGCCCACAAAATTTTCAAGGCTGTAATAGTCACAGAAACGTACCGAGGTGAGAGAGGAAGCAAGGGGCACGCGTGTCTTCTCTAATTTCTAAAGCAGCAATGCCCCAGCACAGCTGCGCTTTAGCGTCACCAGGAAACTTTGAAAATTGCCCATTCCTGGAATCAAATAGTCTGAGTTTGGGTCTGAACTGACTCCCAGGCCTGGATCTATAAAGTTCATCTGATGAGAACCACTACGCTTAAGAGTCTATTTCTGCTTTAACTGGATCTAAGTCTACCAGTCACTTGCACCACCACTACCACCAACAACAAAGTCTGGCCTCAGCAGCAGCTAATTTTGGAGATGCTCACGTCTTCCAGAGACTCCGGGAACCCTGCAGCACTGTGAGCAGTAGCAGCAGCAATTCTCACCAAGCGGATTTCAGCTCCTGGTGATGCCTGTCTGTCACAGTAGGCTGGGCCCCGCAGGGCAGTCAACGACTGATTTTCCAAAGATCACCAGGTCTTTCTTCCGAGGTGTTTTTTGGTGGGTTCAAAACCCCAAGCTTTGTGCTAGCAGACACCAGGGACTCCTCTATCAGTGCTTTAATTTTTTTTTACAAATATACTGGCACAGTGTTTCAAGTAAGCATTGGATCATTAAGGTTGAAGTTGCAGTTCAAACCCACCAGGTGTTCTTCAGGAGAAAGGTGAGACTTCAGCCTCCCATTAAAATTTCTAGTGTTGGAAATCCTATATAGGGTCGCCATAGGTAGAAATCAACTTGATGGCAATTTCTTTGTTTTGTTTCATTTGACTCTAGTGGTGTCATTTCTATGTGCATTCTTGGTATATACTATTATAAGTTATGTTCTTTGGTAATCATTTTAATGTTCTGTATTTTTTAATATTTAGAACTGTGTTAGTCCAGGTAGACTAGAGGAACAAATTTCATAGACACGCATATGGATATAAGGAAAGGCTTTATATATAAAAAGAATGGAACACTGAGTAAGCATCCCAGCCCAGTGCAGTTCAAAATCATAAGTCCAATATTAACCCATAAGCCCGAAATCAGTCTATAAAGCCTCCTTCCGAATCATGAACCCACAGGACAGTGGGTGCAGAATCCCAGCGCTGGCAGGGGTCTCCCCATGGCTCCTCGCTTCCAGGGCTCAAGGTCCATCAACAGCATGTTGCTCCAGCTTAAGAGGTCTGGCTCCATCAGGGCAAAGCCATGTGGCCTCTTCTCTGGCTCCTCCAGCTTCTCGGACGCTGCCATCTTATCTATGATTAATCATCTCTGAGACTAACTCCCAACAACTGGGGAAGATAGCTTCTCAACTTTATAAGGGAAATATCGCAAGATTTCCCAGAAATCTCAGGAGAAAGCCACACCCACACAGAGGCCTCATTGGCTACTTAATGGCTATCTCCAGATTAACAGGCTAGACTCCACCCCTACATTTCAATCATAAAATTAACATAAGCACACGACTGCCACAAGAACCCATATTATTGTCAAGGATGCTGCAGTTTGCAAACCATAATTCCTTTTGAATAAATGCACGAAGGATAATCATAATCCTTTTTCCTACTGACCAGCACATAATTCTATTTTTGTGTTCAACATTTTACTAGGACCTCGTACAGATATAATTACAAACCATAGTTCCATTAGATCAAGCATAACTTTATAATTGCTGTCATCATCAGTTTTAATACTTTTTCTTTCTTCTTGAACTCTGATATAAAGTCCCCTTTATGCCCTCTCTCCCCCACCCTATCACCCACATGGACTATATATATGTACAATTTCCATACCTGACACCATCCAATGTATCTATTTACCTGCAAATCTGCTGTTCGGGTCCTTCGAGTGGGTTATACATTGATTATTGCTACCAGTTCTCCCTTCTCCCCTCCCCCACCTCTTTGCTTATGCCCTTGAGGAATTGTTGCTCCCATTACTGTTTCTGAGGGGCTTATCTCTCTTGGATTTAATGCACTGAAATTTTTTTTATTGCATTTATGTACACATACCAGTGACTCATAATTTTTTAAAGATTTTTCTAAAAGATCAAGAAAAACCAGTTAAAACCATAAAGCCATGTCAATTTTCTGCTCCTAACTTGTCCAAGCTTATCCAGGGCAGCAGAAGCAGAGGCCCTCCTACCCATGCTTCTGGGAACATAACCGGGTGCCTTCTGCAGGGTACTTCTCTGCTACTTGGAATCCTAAGAAAGTAATTATGAATGTGTGAAAAATCAAGCATAGTTATTGCAGCATGATTTATAAGAGCAGAAAATAAGAACAACCTAAATCTTCATAAGCAATCAAACCCTCTTTAATCATTAGAATTAATGTTTGAGAATATTTTATGCATATAAAAATATTCAAGGTATTTTAAATGGGAGAGTATGTTATAAATAGTATGTACAAACATGATTTGTAATACCTACGTGTGGCAAAAAGTCAGAAAGTTAGAAAATAATATTTATCATCATGGTAGTAGGTTTGTAAATGATTTAAGGACTTTAGTTTTATCTTGTGTGTGTGTTTATTATCTCAATTTAAAACTTGTTATGCAATGAGCATGTTACTTTTACAGCATGATAATTAAAAGAAAAATCATTACATTATATTCTTTCAGGAATCTACTTCTCCCTTTGAATTGGTTAGAGTTAATACAAAACTTCAACTTTTCTTAAATTGTCTTGGAAATAAATTTATAGTTTCTCCAACAATAATATAATATATTGTCATATCATGTAATACTCCCTCAAAAGGAACAAGTCCATTGCCATTGAGCTATTTCCAATAGATAGTGACCCCTGTGTAGGTGTCCAAGGCTGTACATCTTTATGGGAATGGATAGTCTCACCTTTCTTCCAAGGAGTGGCTTGGGTTTGAACCACCGGCCCTGCAGTTAGCAGTCAAACACTTACCAGGCAGCACCACTAAGGCTCCTTAATATAATGGGATAAAACTCACTGCCAGCAAATTGATGCTGGCTCATCGGGTAGAAATTTCCCTCGGGGTTTCTGAGACTATAACTCCTTATGGGAGAGGGTGCTGGTTTTGAACTGCTGACTTGGCAGCTAGCAGCCCAATGCATAACCACCATACCACCAGAAACCCTAAGATTCTATGATAGTACGTACTATGTACACTTGAATCAAGTTCTGTCCTCCAGACTATACACTATTTGATCACATCTGATCATCATTAATGAAAAAAGAGCCTAATTCTATGGCTCCATACCACTTTAAAATATTTTTATCATTGCACGTATTAAAATGACTTCAGGGCTGAGCCCCGGTGGCATAGTGGTTGTGTGCGGGATTGCAGCCCACTGGGATGGAGGTTCAATTCCAGCAGCAGCTCCACAGGACCAAAGGCTGAGCCTCCTACTCCCACCGCTAGAGGGCAGTGAGCGCCCCCCCCCAAAAAAAAAAACCCAAACAAATAAAAAAAAAAAAATGACTTCAAAACTACACAAAACACCCTGAACTAGAAGAAGCAGCAGAGACAAATGGTCATTTGCAGCATTTTCTACTACAAAGTGTAAGAAAACTAACCTTGTGTGAGTTAGAGCTTCCCTCCTTGAAAATTTAAATTTACAGATACCTGTTGTAGTTGTTATTTTAACACTTACCTAAACCCGAATATTGTACACCTACAAAGATATCAACTGAAGGCTGTCGGACCTCTATGAAAAACATGGTCCTCATCCCGGGAACCCATCGCAGTAGCAGGTTTCAGCTTCGGGCCATGTCTTTCCGCACCCCCGGATATTGGCAGACTCCCTTTATTTGCAAACCCCAATCAGCTCCAATGGCCTCTGGGCCCTGTTGGCGTGTGCGGACCTGGCCAGCCATGACGCCAGCCTCTCCCGCTCTCTCCTGTCCAAAGGGGACCGCTCTGCTCACGGTGGATCAGAGGCGCTGGGAAGATCTGAAGAGCAGACTGAAGATCGCGCAGCCTCTTCATCTTCCACCTCGGCCGGGTATCAAAGCTCTTCTGATTATATGCATGTCGGGCATAGGGTTCAGGAGTCCCCAGGAGTCTGCGATTTAAATTAAAATAATCATCGGGGGACTACTAGGAGACTGTGCCTATGTTAATCTAGAAACAGGCTCCCGATTACACATCTCCCCATCGGGCTATTAAAACCAGCCACCCCAAAGCACTATTCTAGTGCTCTCAGAATGAGCCGGATTTGGGGGTGGGGTGGAGGGTGGTTATTTGTGCTTGCCTTTAAAAAATACGAGCGAAACATATTAAGTGGACGAAAATTGAATTTGCAATATGATCTGCATCGCGCGCTGCCGTTTAAAATACGCACAGCAGCAGCACTTCCTGCAGAACACAATAGATTGAGCGGTAGACAGGAAAAAGAACGAAAAACACAATGCAATGGGTTTGATGGGGGGAGCAGCCTTCGAGAGAATGCCCTGGCCCCATCCTTTCTTTGACAGATAATGACGGTTTCCGAGCTAAAATGTATGACATCACCCAGCACCCGTTCTTTAAGAGGACCATTGCGCTCCTGGTTCTGGCCCAGTCGGTGTTGCTCTCTGTCAAGGTACGTACGTCGTGCCATGCAGAGCCCCTGTCAAGCACGTTTTTCATTCATGGGTGGGTGCAGAAGCCTGCAAGCCTGCCGTGTCCCCGGAGGTTCTGGGTCACTCCTCCGCGTAAAAGTTACAGCTCGCGGCAGCGTGCAAGTGGGGGGCTGCGTGTTGGGGTGGGGGGCGTCTGTGTGCATCCAATGGAGGCCGGCAACCCCCTCAGTGCTGTTTTCCTTGCAGTGGGACGTGGAGGACCCAGTGACTGTTCCTCTGGCTACCATGTCGGTTGTTTTCACCTTCATCTTCGTTCTGGAGGTACTGTGATGAAACCGCTGCCCCGGGGATGCCGCGCATCGTCTCCCAGTCAAACCGTGCACCTCCTTTGATGGCACTTAGGTTCAGCTCTCTGTTCCCTTGTCTTTGAAGCTGCGCCCCTCCCCCCCACCCCACCTTTTGGGTAGTGTGTTCTGAGGGCGTTTTCTTTTTTAGAATGGTTTCCTTAATTTGAAAAAAAATGTAAATAATCTATTCTTTTCAGCGACCTCATTCTTAAAAACATGTATAGATAACACCCCAATTTAATGCATGTAAATATGGTTAACACACAGCCTCTATCCATTTCCTTCTTACCCAGGTCACAATGAAGATCATAGCCATGTCACCTGCTGGTTTCTGGCAAAGCAGAAGAAATCGATATGATCTCCTGGTGACATCACTGGGCATTGTCTGGGTTGTCCTTCATTTTGCTCTCTTGGTAAGCAAATCACTACATTTTATTTTCAGCCTTTGTTTCTGTTCATTTTACTCCTATCAGATTTCCCTTGTTTCCAAGCTGTCAGCCTACTTTTGGAGGAAGGGGTGGGTTGGTGGTGGTGGTTATGAACCTCTCTAAAGCAGAGCTACTGAGAAGCCCTTAGGCTCAACCACATATCCATGTACCTATCCAAGTGTGTTAGTATGGGTAGACTAGAGAAACAAACTGATAGACACACAAATAGATATAAGGGTATGGTTTATATACAAGAAGAATAGAACATTAAGAAAGCATCCCAACCCAGTCCAGTATTAGCCCATATGCCCAATACCAGTCTATAACATCTCCTTCCAACTCACAAAGTCACAGGTCAGTGGGTGCAGAATCCCGGCGCTGGCAGGAGTCTCCCTATGGCTCCTCACTTACAGGGCTCAGGGTCCATCAATAGCATCCAGTGGTAGCAGAAGAAACTGATCACTGGCAGGGGTCTCCACGTGGCCTCTCCAGCTTCAGAGGTCTGGCTCCATTAGGGCAAAGTTGTGTGGCTTCTCTTCCGGCTTCTCAGATGCTGCCATCTTGTCTTGTCCATGATTGATGTCTCTAAGACTAATTCCCAACAACTGGGAGACAGTCTCTCATCTTCACCAGGGAAATATCGCGAGATTTCACAGACATGTCAGGAGAAAGCGATGCCCACACAGAGGCCTCATTGGCTACTCAATGGCTATCTCCAGATTAACAGGCTAGACTCCACCCCTACATCTCAATCATGAAATTAACATAAGCACTTGACCGCCACACCAAGTGTACACTCAACTCTGCTCTTCACACAGACAAGGCCTGGCCCTTCATAGTCATCAAGCCAGAAAGGAAAGAACCTTGAAGGTCTTCTAACGTACCCCCTTCATTTTGTCAAGAAGCAAAAAAAAGAGAGAGGGAAAACTAATGCAGGAATTAAGGCATCTGTCTAAATTCACACAAGCAAGCATCAGAAGCCTCAATCCCAGGTTTTCTGAAGTACAGCATCCATTCCACCACAATATACTGTGATCCATATTTCATGTGTTTCTCATTCATTTTTCTTTCTTGAAAGCACATCACTCCCCACCCCTTTGCCTTCAGCCTTCAGTCTTCATCCAGTCTGAGGTCAAGCTCACAGTCTACAGCTGTGGGGGATGGGACTAAGAAAGATCTAAGGCTATTTTCTTCAATCACATTATAATGTGGCCCATGGGTATAATTTCTAGGAACCAACTTAAAATTGTTTTCAAGGAAACAGAGGACATGAACTTAATCATGTATTCATAGCACCCTCAGGGCAGGGAGAGATCCATGGTGGTGGAGAAGGTGGCACTCTGGGCAGCAAACCACAGAATTGGCAGTTCAATGCCCCAGCCACTTAGAGCGACAACCTTAAGGCTTCCTGTTCCTGTAAAAATTCACAGCCTTGGAAACCCAAAGACGCCGTTTTGCCCTGTCATTTAGAGTGGCTATGAGCTAGAAGTTATATGATGGCAGTGATTCGTCTGCTCCAGGAAAGATGGACACGGCTGGTAAAGAGGCAGTCTCAGAAAACCTATGTAAGCTTGCTAAGAGCAGTTTAGTTGGTGGCAGGGGATTTTTTTTTTTAAGGGGTGGGTCTAAAACCAAAATTCCCACTCACTGCCTTCAAGTCTGTGCCTACTCTGAGCATCTCTATAGGACTGCATGGAACTGCCCTGCTGGGATTCTGAGCCCCACTGTAGCGCTTTATGAGAGGAGAAAGCCCCATTTTCTCCCACAAAGCAGCTGGTGGTTCTGAACTACTGACCTTGCAATTAACAGTCCCAGACCTCAGCAGGCCCCAAGAGGAGTCAAGGGAGAGGAGGAGCTCTGTTGGCACAATGGGGAAGTCCTTGGCTGCTAGCCAAAAGGTCAGTGATCCGAACAGAGCAGCCACTTTGGGAGAAGGATGAGGCAGTCTGCTTCCATACAGACTCCCAGCTACTCAGCCATCAGCCTCAGTCAAAAAAGGCATTCTGCTCCAGCTCTGTGGGTCGGCCAATCTCGCTCCCTTGATGAAGTGCCTGAAGGCAAGCTATTCCAAGAGTGAGCCTCCATGCCAAAGGTCCTCAGTTTTCATGGTCTGTGGACCCAGTTGGCTGCTCTGTCTTCTCCTCTTGGTGCTGCTGCCTCTGTGAACATCCCTTCCTTCCACATCTCTAGTGCCACACTTCTCCCTCTCCTGGAAAAAGGACTTTCTCTGCACAGGGATGTCAGGGTTCAAAGTGCCCCTGGCACTTCTTTTCTTATGGTAGAGAAACCCCCATTCCTGATTCTGAGACACCTTATTCTCTCCTCAGTGGGATTGCAAAATGGAGCAGTTCCTAAGTTGGAGTACCAATTTTTTACAACCACAACTAACCCAGCTAGCAATCACTCCCAATTGAACCATATGAAGCATCAGCACCTTCTGCTACCTTCTCTTATGCAGATGCATTGTAAAAGGAGGAAATACACCCAATCTGCATGATTCTACCCAGTGTTGTGGTAAGAGTTAAAAAGACAGTAGCCCAAAGAATCACTGGAAGCAAGCAGGGTCTCACCTTCCTTCCATTATCTTCATCAGACACAAAGACCTCAACCCTCTCAACCCTTTATGGAAGTCAGGTAAAAGTAGGATCATGAAAAAAAAAGTAGGATAATGAACTTCATATCCTACTATATAGTCCTGTTATACAGTTCTGATGAGAACCAAGTGAGGTCATGGATGTGATCTTTTTTCCCTAACAATGAATTTTACATAACATTTTTGTGAATTTTCCCATGATTCCAGAAAAAAGCAATTGTTCCTTGTTCTCTTCTGTTCCCTTCTACTCATCTACTCTAATGTGAGAGGCATGCCAAGAAAAAGATCCATAACACATAGGCACCTATCTATGTACACATCAGAAAAGGTATGTCTTAATATGAGATGGAAATGGCTGTGCTCCTGAACAGGGGGAGCCCCCTTAAAGCAATTGTTGCCTGCAGAGTCTGAGGCTCTGCACAGCCTGAGAGAGCTTTCAGTCATCCTTGTTCATTTTTCTCAAGCACTAAATGATCACGAGCACTGCAGACCACAAGGCACTGTGCTAGGAACGGAGAAGACTACAATGAACAAAAATAAAGACAGCCACTATCCTCTTGAACTTTCTAGTCTGGAAAGCTGAGTAGACAATTACTGAGTGATCACATATGATGGACAGTTATAGTGGATGTCAGGGGCTATAAGGAAAGGCAAATGTCCCATGCTACCATGAACCAGTGTATGTCTTGATTTCTAGCTCTGCCCACTTCTGATGCATAGCAATTCTATGGACAGGGTAGAATTGCCTCTCTGGGTTTCCAAGGCTGTAAATCTTTATAGGAGTAGAAAGCCTGATCTTTCTTCCCTTGAAACAGCTGGTGGGTTTGAACTGTTGACCTTGTGGTTAGCAGCCTAATGTATACAGCACTACACCACAAGAGTTCATTGGTTCTGAGATGGCTTGAAAGAAAGGAGATGTATTGTCTCGTAGCTCTGGTTGTTAGGTAGGGTTGCACATTCTAGGGGATAAATGCCTTCCTTGTCCCTTATTGCTCTGGTTGCCCTGGACTTCAGGGCGTCTTTGCCTTTTCATATCTTCACATGCCTATGATTCTGTCTTTGTGTCTGTTCTTCCCTTTAAAGATACTACTTAGGAAAGATTTGGATCCACCAAGTCTAAAACCGTTATCATTACCATAACTGATAACAGCTTCAAAGAAACATAATTCCAACACAATCACATTCACTGGGCCAGGGGTTAAAGCTTCAATATCTCATTTTGGGAAACAATTAAGTTCTTAACAGTGGAATGTGACTTCTTTAGAGAGATCCAGTAAGACATCTGTGAGGAGGTGATGGTTGAATTCAGTCTGTAGAATGAGAAGGTGAAATTGCAGATAGCTGGTCCTGTGATGGAAAATTGTAGAACCTGAGAGACATAGGTGTCATGGAAGTAGACCCAAGGGGTGGGTGGGAAGAATGGAATCATTTGTTTGGGTAAGTCAGTTAATGATGTTGCTCCTCATCCTGACACTGTTTGGAATCTGTGCTTCCTGAACACCATGGTAGAAGGTATCTACAGTAGGTGACGAATCCTCATGGAATGAAGGCACAGCAGGCCCATGTTTGTCTCTCTTCAGACAGATTACAGCCACAGTCTAGTTTGGCAACTGCCAGAATATGAATAGAGGAGTTTTCCTAGTCCCCAGTGTCTGCAGAGAGGAAGACTAGCTTGCCTGTTCTGCCGGCCTCTTTTGTTCTCCAAGAACCTCTGGCCTGAGCAGGATGTTCACTCTTCCCTGAACTGTGGTGAAGGAAGGTGTTATCCTGGTTCACATCCCAGGACGCTTCAGTGCAACACACATTCATGTATTTGTGCCTCACCAAGGAGTTCACAGGACCCCCTTCCCAGGGGCCCATCTGTGCCTGTTGTCACTTCCGTAGGCAAGCCTCCTGGAGAATAATCATGCTTTGGCATCAGTTTAATGTCAACATTCTTATTGCAGTTACCACCAGTGGGATCTTTGTTTCTCAGCTAAGGTGGAAGTTATCTTAGTAACAAAGTGCACTAAGCCATCTCTTGCCACTCGTTACATTTTGAAAAAAGAACTGGAAGGGAGACCTCTCTGAATCAACCTGCATTCATGTGCATTGGGCTAGCTGGTCTCCATCAATGTCCAAATATCTTCAGAAAGGAGAAGCCGACGTTAAGCCGTGTCAGACCCCCTCTGCCAGGATGCTTGTCTCTCTTCCTTCACTTCACTGAATCCAGTTGCAGTGTCATCCTATGTCTGCTTCCTTCTGTCCTCAGAGGGGCTGCTCACAATTTTAGGTAAATTACACGTTATAATGTGGAACTCAGTGGAGCACAACAGAATCCAAAATTTCATCTAAGATTTGATTTTACATCTCATATTTATTCATGAGATTTGGCAGTGACCTTTCAAACACCTTTTGAGATGCATTTCTTATAGGGATCTTCACATTTTTTAGGACTAATTATTCAGAAGACTGTGCAGAAGAATTACTCAGTGAACATTTTTGCCATTCTTTGAATGACAAAAGAACTGTTTTTTGTGCAATGATGACAGGTTCTGTTCTGTTTACATTTCAGAATGCCTACACATATATGATGGGTGCCTGTGTGATCGTCTTTAGATTCTTCTCCATCTGTGGAAAACATGTAAGTACATAGGATAAAGTCTACGAAAAGTTACATACACCTTGATGAAAGGAACAGTGGCTAATGGATTTCAACTGTCCCCATGGGTCTTCATTCTGTGTCAGACAGAGTGATGATCGACAAACTGATAGGCTGCCTACGTAAAAGATTAGCAAATATGGAAATGAATCAGTTGTTTAGTCATCTGATGGTTTTTTACCATTAGTTGCGCTAGTTATTTCTCATATTATCTAAATGAGTTCAATCATCAAATAAGGATTATAGATCATCCATGAAAGTAAATTATAAAGGTTTTTATTAATGGTTATTCCTAATTTTTATTATAGATTTTATGTTTAATTGAATTAAGTAACCTTAGTGCAAAGAAAAATAATTTGATGAGTATTTACATCAATTTTTCAAGTTTATTTGCATGCTTTGTTAATATGCATGCCTTCTATATTAAAAGTAATTTAACTATTTTTTGTTACTAAGACTTCATACGCAAAGGCTCAAGTAGAAAGAAAATGCATGAAAATGATGATAGCAACAAATGTCCAAAAAAGCTAGACACAATGAATGCATGTATGGGTTGTGAAAAGAGCTGTAAGAGCCCCCAATAAAAGTATCTAATTTTTTAAAAAGAATTCATATGTGCTTTTCACATATTTACTATCAGATAGATACCAATTAATGGTATGCAAATTTTCATTCTCTTGTTACTTCATTGTTAAGGTATTCTTTTTTGTGGAGCTCTTATTTATGGAAGAAACCTATTTGTGATAGACCCCCAAAAATGTAGCTCTAATCACAGAGAACTAGGGAGTAAAAGAAGAGAAATCCAAAACTAAACCCACTGCTAGGGAGTCTGTTCTGGCTCACTGCCACCCTGCATGAGGTTCCCAGGGCTGGAAGTCCTTCTGAATGACTGGTGAGTTTGAACCACTGACCTTGCAGTTAACAGCTAAAACTAAAATACATTAAAAAAAATACAAGTTCACTGCCATTCCTAGCAACTGTCTAGGGTAGAGAAGAACTGCCCCTGTCAGTGTCCAGCTCTACAGGAAGAGAGGGGCTCCTTTTGCTCCCAAAGAGCAACTGGTGATTTCAAACAGTTGACCTCGTAGTTGGCGGCCCACCAGGGCTCTAAGAAGGGAGAGTTAAACTCTTACTCATTTGGCTGAAGAGATTCGACATTTTCATTGATGGCTGGAATTCCTTTATGCCTAATGAACTTTGAACAATATTGTGATCTAACCTTTTTTAAAATATGGATTTTACTGGGGACTTTTACAGCATTCAATACATCATTTGTATTAAGCATGCTTGTACACATGTTGCCACATTCATCTACATTTTCTACTTGAACCCCTCCAGCATAAGCTTTGTTTACAAAACCCTTTACAGAGGGATTGCAGGGAGGAGACGAGCCAGTCTAGGTACAGTGTAGTACCAATGAAATGTGCAACTTTTCTCTGATTCTCAAATGCTTCCTCCTACCCACTATCATGATCCCAGTTCTGCCAGACAGATTTAGCTAGACCAGGGGATGTACATTGGAGTCGGAATCGTGGGAATTTAAGATAGATAATCCCTTGAGACTAATGGGAAGTGGCAACACTGGGAGGGTGGAGGGACGGTGGAGTAGAAAGCGGAAACAAAATTCTGGGATCTCCATATGACATTCCCTCTGGGGTGCCAACAATGGGGGAGGGGTGAGTGAAGTGACACAGTGTATGATATGAAAAGGTAATAACACTTTGTAAATTATTGGAAGTTCATGGGGGAGGGGACCTATGGGAAGTTGGAATTTAAAAAATAAAAACTAGAGGAAAAAGGGAAGGAGGCGCTTATGATCTAACATTGAAATGGGAAATGATTTTCATAGGATAGCCTTACGGGTCATCTTGGCACTAACTTGCTTAATGGTATTCCTTCCAGTTTCCCCTGACTAACTAGCTGCAACATTGGCTCGCTCTCTCTCTCTCTCTCTCTCTCTCTCTCTCTCTCTCTCTCCTTCCAGGTGACATTAAAGATGCTGCTCCTCACAGTGGTGGTGAGCATGTACAAGAGCTTCTTCATCATTGTAGGGATGTTCCTCTTGCTCCTGTGCTATGCTTTTGCCGGCGTTGTTTTGTTTGGCACTGTGAAATATGGCGAGAACATTAACAGGTGGGTGTGCATTTATCCTTTGAGTCCTCTATCCAGAAAACCTCATCGAGTATAAAGCCATGAATCATCCTCTGTATTTAAGGAAGAGAAGGAGATTTGGAAATAGACAGTGGTGTGTTTGCACAAAATGATGAAAGTAATCTATAGTATTACATTGTACCTATAAAGACGTTAAGATAGCAAATATTCTGTTATAGATGTACTTGCCACCAGACGAGGCTGAATTAATATAATAATAACAATAACCGAAATATTTTTCTTTATTAAAGGCTGAGTTGGGAGAAGCAAAAGATGGAAATTAAAGTAAAATCACTTGCGCAAATTTTAAATGGTATTTTTCTAATTGAAAAAGACATACCTCAGAAACTATGACAAGTTCAGAAAGGAAAGAAAATTAAAATGAACCATTACTCCTCCATCCAGAAAGCAGCCTCTGTCAAGTAATTTTGAGTTAGTTTTGTTTTTTTGGTTTTTCATGAACCATAGGAAGTTAGTCTCCCTACCAAAATGGCTATTATTTGTGAAATGCATTTTTCAAGGATTCTCTTGAACTATTGAAAATCAAGTCTAGACACAGCTAACTGTATATAAATGTATCTTCCAGTCAAAATTGCTTAATACTTGATACATTGATGCTCTGCCTTTTAGAACATAATTCACGTACAAAAGTGAATCATTTTTTCTTGACCAAGGCTTGCTTCCTCTGACATTCCAAAGGCATGGTAATAAACTAGTGGTGTTGGGATAAATCATCCAGAGGGTTAACAGAATGGGCGCAAGTATAAATAGCAAACAAATCAGAGGACATAGGTTCTGGAAATGGAACTAAATTTGCTATAAAACTCACCTGTTTGGGGATGAGAAGTGATACTGTTTCATCATAAACCATGCCACTCACAATCAGCTTTATATACCTGTATTTTTTTTATTTCAAATTAGGCATGCAAACTTCTCCTCTGCTGGGAAAGCTATTACTGTACTGTTTCGCATTGTCACAGGAGAAGACTGGAACAAGATTATGCATGACTGTATGGTAACTATCTCTTTCACAAGGAGTTTTTTGGCAATACATTACCAGTGACTTCATCCTCATGAATGCTGAGTTTCTACAAGATGTGTGTTCTGACCTTTTTTTAGTTCTTAAAAATACATTTGTTTCCACTGCAAGGAAAGGCACTACAAAGAAAGACTTTGAACTTATCAAAGACTTTCAACTCGAGCTATGGTCCAGCCACTGAAAACTGGCAGTCATATGAGCATTGACATCCCCCTCCCAGCCTTCATTTTTTTTTTGCAGCAAGTATAAACAGATGAGCTTCTCTTACTTTGTTTATTCAGCCATAGTCCTTTGAGTCCAAGTTCATCCAAGTTCATCCAAAAACGATTGCTGCTAGGTTTTTGACCATCTTGAGTCATCCTTGCAGAGCTGATCTTATGAACCTCTCTCCATCTGGCAGCTTCCCTTCACCAAGCCAGTTCTTTATCATCCTCATCATTCTAGGTCTCAGTTGTAATGAATTCCTTAGGAATCCTAGCCTAACTTAAGACTGCCCAATGTGTGTTTATCAAAGCAGTCAACCAGTGGTGACTGAGTTGATTCTGACTGACAGTGACCCCATACATATCCAAATTGAACTTTGTTCCACAGATTTTTTCCAACGTATGATTTTTTTTTTAATAAGAAAGTGACTCTGGGTTGAAGCACAACTCCAGTCTTTGAATCAGCTGCTAAATACACGAACAATTTGCACCCCCTAGGGACTCTTTAGTTTTGCCTACTTATGGCCAATCTCAACTCATCAAGTACAACTGCTGCCAAGGCTGTAAATCTTTACAGAAGCAAGTGGCCACATCTCTCTCATACAAAGTATCTGGAGGGTCTGAACGGCCAATCTTTCAGAGGTAGCAAAGCGCTCTAACCACTGTACCACCTGACT
The DNA here is from genome assembly GCA_004026705.1 of Nesogale talazaci. Taxonomy (NCBI): domain Eukaryota; kingdom Metazoa; phylum Chordata; class Mammalia; order Afrosoricida; family Tenrecidae; genus Nesogale; species Nesogale talazaci. Next base: position 10,026 of record PVJH01014983.1, on the reverse strand, counting down.
ATTCACACAGAACTCAACATCTCTCTTTTGTGACTCTTACCACAATTGTGGATTGCTGGCTAATTGCTGTTGTGTGTTTGTGGGTTAATTCCAACTCAGGGTGACCCCATAGGACCAAGTAGAACCATGCCACAGGGTTCTGTCGAAATCTTTATGGGGGCTGATGTCTTTGAACTCTCAACCTTTCAGCTAGCAGTCCTATGTTTAATCACTGTGCTCTTTGCCTTCTCTATTTCATTTAATACACCCCTCTCCCTCCAGACTAGTGTGGGATCATAGTGATAGAAATGTTCTATCTCTATGCTGTTCATTCAGTGAGTCACTCCTTACAAGCAGCTACCTAGAACTAAAGATGTTCCTGAGAGACTGAGAGACTCAATGTTTTCTTTTCTTTTGTATTCTTTAGCTTAAACTTCCATTCAAATTTACATAGTCGTGTGTAGCTAAGGGCCATCGTGTTGGACAATGTAGTTCTGCACCATCAACAACATGTCGGAGGAACAGGGCCTCTGTCCCCTGTTGGACCTTCTCTCCCCCACCCTGGGAATAAGCATAGCTCAGAGTAGAACTTGATACATGAATAAATACTGATGGAACTGAGCGACTCCAATATCATTCAAAGCAGTTCAGAAAACTATAACAATATAAGTTACTTGCTGAGAATGTCAAGAAAGCATCAGCTACCTTTTTTCTTTCTTTTACTCTCTTCCTCTGACTGATAGAAACCAGGGGGGTTTCTCAGAGCCTGTGGCATTCATTCCATCTGGCTATTGAATAAGAGTAAAATGTGTGATTCTTAGTCCTGAGTTATCTTGTAACTGTACTAGAGGAATGGAGATTACTAGCATCGCCTTAAACATTTCCAGAAAAATTTGCTATATAATCTCCACCTTCCTATACCTGCACCCATTAGTCAAGTCAAAAACATCTGGTTTTTAAAATATCCTTTCATTTGGAGTTTGTGTGTGTGCTGTATCAAAATGGCTTCCTCTCACTTGGAGAGAATCGGTTCATTTCCACTGTGGTTCCAAAGATGCTAGTGAAGGGGGGCTTCATCGTCAGGAAAGGCATGCAGTACAGAAAGCATCCCTTTGGGTTTTGCTACAGAGCATGCACGTGGCTTTGGGAAGATTACTTTGATGTTAATTATAGTTTTGCACAGTTAAGAATGTGTTCATTCGGTGTAGTCAGTTAACAGAGATTTATATTCTTTTCATCCTTTCTCCCTCTGCTCTCTCTCCTCACTGCCCCAAAGGTTCAACCTCCTTTCTGCACTCCAGATGAATTTACATACTGGGCAACAGACTGTGGAAATTATGCCGGGGCACTTATGTATTTCTGTTCATTTTATGTCATCATTGCCTATATCATGCTAAATCTGCTTGTAGGTAAGTGATGTTCATTGAATCTTTTTTAATCTCTTTAAGCCTAGGTACTTAGATAATTATGTACAATTTTCGAGTAATTACCCTGGATTGCTTGGGGCGGATGTTTCATAGCATTAATTATAAATTGTTGTCTCTCAATCCAGAAGCTGAAAAGACCTTTGAAAGGTATGTAAATGGAAGTTGATTGCATTTTCAAGAGTTGTACTCTTTATTATGCCGCTTCATTTCAAAAGACCCCTTCTCCTGGATTGACGGGAACAAATATCAGGGAGGGCCACCTTTGCATCCTCTGAGCGTCACCTTTATGTTTTAGAGAGAAACATGCTGTGTGTCTAGGCTTGGGGTCATACAGAATTCACAGTGTGACCTTTAAAAACTGCCCCTGGAACTCTCAGCTAGCATTAAAGCCCACAGTCGTGAATAGCTATGTACACAGAATGCATATTCGTTCCCATGACCCTCGTGTTTTGGAAAGGCGAGAGCTGGGTAAACAGCTTAGTGAGAGAGTGTAAAAAACATGCCAACTTGGGAACCATACTGAGAGCATTTTTTAAATGTGGTTTACAATGTAGGTGTTACGTCAGTTACTTGAAGTAATATATTTGATTTTTTCTAAAAAATGAAAAATTAAAGAGTTCTCTAACCTCTAAATTGTTATCTTTCTTTTATTTCTAGCTATCATTGTGGAGAATTTCTCCTTGTTTTATTCCACCGAGGAGGATCAGCTTTTAAGTTATAATGACCTTCGCCATTTTCAAATCATTTGGAACATGGTGGATGATAAGAGAGAGGTAGGATTGTAGATTGTTGTTTCCTGCCCAGCCCTCCCCAGGCAAGTTTACTGCCATAGCTCTAATTTTTCAATGGTTTTGTTATTGACAATTGCTATGTATTGAATTGTGAGTTGTATAAATCTGTCTTTGGCACTTCAACAGAACATTCTTAGAGGAGGGGTGGGGTGGGATACCAGAAGGATTCCTGTTGCTGTCAGCTGCAACAATGAATAGCCTCTTATTCAAATTTTCAGAAGGACCAGGAAGTGAAACCAAAGGAGTTCTGGAGAAATCAGTCCTGGGCTCTGGGGTGGGAACAAAAGTAAAACTAAAGCTGCCCAAAGGACAGTATAATATGTACTAATGATTACTTCAAACTGAACATGGCCATCAGAAATTATTATTTTGAAATGATTGATGAGTCATTGAGCAAAATAATCATAAGGCTCACCCAATGTTTGCCTGAATGAGCCAAGGTGGCAACTACTGCTTCTCTGCTCATCTTTCTTCAACCCACTAACCCCCCCCCCCCCAGCATAGCTCTAAACATTGGGGATAAAGGAAAGGCAAAATGAAAAGACCCCCGAATTCACAGGACTCACATTCCAAAAGAGAATGGGCAAATAACAGAGTGAAGACCAATAGTAAGCCACTTTCACAAAGTGATAGACACGTGGAAGAATCGGTCGTAGCATGTGCTTGGTGTTCAGCTGATGGTGAAGAAGTGATAGTTGTCTGAAGAGGTGAAATCTGACTGACACCTTGTCTCTGAAATGATGAAGAAAATTTAGCCATAGAAAGACCTGATCTGAAAATATGGGTGTATTGTTCATGTTCCCAAATGGAGGAAAAGCCAGTGATTGCTAGCAGTAAGTAAACACACACGTGTGCATCGGTACAATGAGTGACTCAATTGCACAAGGAGAAGAAGGCACCGTGCTGGTCTCTATGGCTCTGAATGCTGTGCTATGATAGGGCATGAGAGCAGACGAGAAGCTCCAGCAGCAACTGTTGCTGCTTAGCTGTCAAGCTCCTTCTCTTCAGAATACGTCATATCATTTAGTCTCCAGGAGACCAGCGACTTTTTTTCACATTCATGCTAATTATACCATCTTTTGAAAAAAACCTGCTTTGGCCTTTTGAGTTTTGTTCTCTCTCTCTCTTATTTATTTGTTTGTTTGTTTGCTTCTACTATGAAAACAGACCTCAAGTGAACCATTCTGGTCTAATGATGGTTTACCCACTATTGTGCTCTGCTGCTCCCAGGGGGTAATTCCAACATTTCGCGTGAAGTTCCTGCTGAGGCTGCTTCGGGGGAGGCTGGAGGTCGATCTGGACAAAGACAAACTTCTGTTTAAGCACATGTGCTATGAGATGGAAAGGCTCCACAACGGCGGTGATGTTACCTTCCATGATGTCCTAAGGTATGAGGGAGTTTTCACAACTCTGTATTGCAGAACAGAACCAAATCTAGAAATTAAAGCAGTGATCATCAAAGGCCCTTAGAAACATTGAGAGAACTAGAGGGCTTCCTAGTGTAAAGAGTCACAATCTTGGAGACTCACAAGGGAGGTTCGATCACATCCTGTAGGTCCACTCTCAGTCAATGTTAACTAAGAACAGTGAGTCTGGTGTTTAGACCTGGTGAAACACAGTTAACTGGAATACTGATCAGCATCCACTAGGGTCATAAAGCAAGGTCCTGCAATTTATGCATGAAGTGACTTCTCTCACTGTCCTGTACAGATTCTGTCCAAGTGCATCACATGTGGAGTGAGTTCAGTAGCCTGACATGCTCAGAAATGCTCCTTCCTGACTACAGGGTCCTTGCAGGCAATTTAAAAGCACAGACCTACGCCGTCATTTTATTGATGGAGGAAAGGGTCCAAAATTGTTGGGTGGCTTGTCTGCATCAATGGGCCAGAGATTGGAACTCTGTTTTTCCTCTCTCTTAAACAAGAAGTTTGTGAATGAAATTATAGTTGCTATAGACACAGGGGTAACTGTGATAGTTACCTAAATTCATGTCAACTTGCTAAATAAATATAGGGGTAGAGACTAACCTGTGAATCAGGTCCCAGACTGATGGTACCTCCTGGTGGGTATAGCCTTCTCATAAGAAGGATTCTAGAAACTTCCTCTTTCTCTTGATTTTTGCCTTCCCATTGAGGAGCATCCTGGGGCCCTGTAGATGCACGCACTGCCATTGAAGCCATAAGACTTTGCACTTGCCAGCCTGCATTTTGCATCATGAATTGGGGTTATATGAGTCTGAAGAGGGACTTACGGACTACTACCAGACTTATGGATTTGATCTGGACTGAGCTGAAATGATTTCTAACACATAATCACTTCTTAATATAAAGTTCTTTCTTAAACATAATTGAGTGTCACTGGATTTGTTTCTCTACCCCCACGGGACCTAACAGAAAATCCATTATATCTTTAAATTCATTAAGCACTCACTGACATACAGAATTTTTTTCACTGATAAAAGTTGGAGTCAAACCAGACTTGTATTAAGAGTATTTGTGTTTTTGTCACCAGGTTAGACTGAGTTGTCTAGGGAAATAAAACTAGTGACACTTATTCATGTATACAAAAATATGTTATAGCAAGAAAGAATGTTATCTCAAGAAAGGCAGCCCAGGCCAGTCCAACTCTAGTAGTTGGGTTCAATGTTAGCTGGGGCCCTCTTCAGACTCATGTAGCTGCAGGCCAATGATGCAGAAATGTTCAGTGGGAAACAGGGCAGTTACAGGTCATCAGGGGAAGAATTGCACGGATCCAAGGCTGGTGGCCAGGTAGCCCATATGGGGCAGCCCTTAAAGTCAGGCAGAGTCCCAGCAAGCAAGAAGGCGAAGGGGAAAAAAGAACAAGAGAAGTTCCTAGCTTCTCTTTTAAAAAAAGACAACATTCCCAAGGAGGTCTCATCAGGCTGTGACCTGACTGAGAGGTGAAACTCCATCCTCATACTTTTATACACATGTAAGTTGTCATAAACTCAAACAGCCATGGTTTTCAGATTGTAGTATTCTTGAGACAGACACCTTGACATGTCATCTATGTTCACTGGTAGTTCAGAGTTACAGTATTCATTTGACTTCCATGATATCTTACTTCATGTATGAGTAATGAAAGTGAGGTCCTCCCATATCACTTTCTTTTAAAGCTAGTCATTTGACAGATTTCAATAAGTTGGTTTCTTTTGTTAGTCTGGGTGCACTAGAAAAATGAATTCGTAAACATACATATGTGTATAAGAAAGAGTTCTATACACAAGAGTAACTGTCCATTAAGAAAACATCCCAACCCAGTCCAGTCCAAGGTCATAAGTCCAATATTAGCCCATATGTTTTATACCAACCTATAAGTCCTCTTCAGACTCAGGCAGCATGCAATGACACTGAATGCAAGATGATCTACAAGTCAGATAGGTAAAATGCCTTTGGCTCCAGTGGCGTTGTAAACCTCTCAGCGTTTGAAGGGGTCTCCAAATGGCTTCTCTGGCTTCAGAGTCTGATTACATCCATATGGCTTGTCCAGCTCAGGGCACTAAGGTAGCTCTATGTGGCTTCTTCTCGGGGATGTCTCATAGGAAGTCAGTCTTGTCAATTGAGTGTCTCCAAGATAGTGAGTGTCTCATGTTTTCAAGAAGGAAGTACCAGATTTCCCAGAATTCTCAGAGGAAAAGGCTATGCCCACACAGAGGTCTCCTTGAGTATCTCCAGATTGACAGGCTAGACTCCACCCCTACACTCTTAATCCTCAAATTGACACCAGATTGGGTGACTGCCACATTTTGTAATATAATATATTTTGTCTTATGTATCTAAAGCATTGCTCTAAAAAGTGCTCCATATATTGCACCACCAAAGGGGTCCACATAGGAAAAAGTGCAGATTGTGACTAGACATTGAAAACAGATCAGAACATGAAAGATCAAGGAAGGAGTTCTCTGAATTTACCAATTTTCTCTCCCACTTTCACTTCTTCCAAAAAGCAAGCTGAAAAACAGAAAGAGAACACAAAATACAAATGAATAAGAAAGCAGATCATGTATGTTAGTCTGGGTTGATTAGAGAAACAAATCCAGAGACACCCATGTCTATAAGAAAAGTTTTATATCAAGAGTAATTTTATATTCAGAAAACATGCCAGCCCAGTCCAGATCAAGTCCATAGGTCAGCTATTAGCCCATATGTCAGATACCAGTCTGTAAGTTCCTCTTCAGACTCACACAACACATGCAATGATGCTGAATGCAGGAAGATCACAGACCAGTGGGTGGAAAGTCTTGTGGATCCAGTGGTGGGGAAAGCATCGTAGCACTGGCAGTGGTCTCCATGTGGTTCCTCCAGCTCCAAGGTTCTGGCTGTCATCAGTTTAGCACCATGTTTTCTTGTCAGCAGGAAGATGAGGCATAACATGACTCCTGCCTCCAAGGAGGAATACCAGAATGCCCAGAATTCTCAGAGGAGAAGGTCATGCCCACACAGAGACCTCATTGGCTGTGACCTGATTTATAAGCTAGACTCCATCCCTTCACAAGTTGACAGGTTATGTAACTACCATATCTTGTCCCTCTGAATTTTAAGTTACTAATCTTTTCTTCTAAGGACAAAAGAAAACTTTAAGTTGAAATTCAAGGAGGCATCCATATTGCTGTCAATAATAAATAATAAACATATATGAAACACATTCAATGTAATCCAATCCAATAATGCATCTAATAAAAATGGACCCTAGACAAAATTAACAGTTGCATTGTTCACCCATTTCTTATTCTTCTATGCTGAAATAGAATAAAATCATACGTCAAGAATCTTGTCAAGAATCTTGGTGTATAAGAGGAGAGAAGAGCAAACCTATTTTCTTCTCCATGATAGGAAGAAATTTCATGAGGAAGAATCTCTCAAGATCTTCCCACCTTGGGATTTAGGCTGCAGAAACGGAACTGAACTCACAGCCAGGAACATGTGTGGGTTGAGCCGTATGTGATTGCTCAAAGGGCTGTATCTTCCTTTAGTCAAGTACTACTCAGTCTGGACCCCATGAACGTGGCCTTGTTGAGCTTCTGATGGAGCAGGTCATCCGAGTTAGCTTCAGGTCGCCACCTTGGTGGTACATGAAGCCAAAAAATAAAAGCAAGTGTGTGTTCAACTCTGATTTTGCACCCACATGAAATTAATAGAGAAGCAGAAGCATCATGGGGATATAGCTGATAGATTGGAAGGAAAATGGCGTGAGTGACATGCATAACTCATAGCCAATGTATTACTAAGCCTACCTGCAATTACATGTAGCAAACATATGAGCACCCATCCTTCTGATTCTTTACTAAGGACATGAAAGCCTCATGGGGATTTTTATTTAAATATATAAAATGATGTCACTGATTGTCTTAAGTCCCTTAGAACTGAGCCAATCCTTTCATATGATAAGCAGCAGCATGGTGGCCATCTTACAGACGAAACTGGAAGAGATACAGATATGTATTAGATTAAAGTTTGATATGTTTTCCCTACCAGCATGCTCTCCTACCGGTCAGTGGACATCCGGAAAAGCTTACAGTTGGAGGAACTCCTTGCCAGGGAGCAACTGGAATACACCATCGAGGAGGAAGTGGCCAAGCAGACCATTCGCATGTGGCTGAAAAAGTGCCTAAAGCGAATCAGAGCTGTGAGTGGAGCGAAGCATAGCAGGACCCTATCTTATTCTTCTTCTTTTGAAGAGGAAAGGCCCAAACAGAAAGGGGCTTCATGAGCAACAGGACAAGACCTTCCTCAGTGCTCCCAACTTATAATATGGTCAGAGAACACCTCAAACTTTAGCATGAATATAAATATAAGTTTTATTTTCTTCAGCAGAATTCATAGGAAATTTCAATTAAATCACATTTTCCCAAGATAACATAATTTTTCTTTCTTTTTTTTATTTTGTGGGCATCACTGCCTCTGGTGGTCATGGGCGCTACCCAGTGCTGCTCCTGAGAGCCACCACTGGATTTGAACCGCCAAGCCCGCGGGCTGCAGTTCCACATTCAACCACTTACGTCACCGGGGCTCAGCCCGGGATAACATGATTTTTAAAGCATTTTATTGATATTAAAATATTCATCATCTCCATCTTAGACATCAAGTGCTCAAGATTCCAATATCTATATATTGACTGGCAACAGAATTGATAAAACTGCTTTTCATCTGCTCCTAAAAAATCCCACCTTCCTGTTGATAATATAGTTTGGTCTTCAGGAAAGACTGTCTCTTCAGGGAGTGTAATGATTTTGCTTGCCGCTTCCTGAATTTAAGTTTACAAGATTCTCTAGTTCATAAATCAATGAACTTGTCTATTGTTAGTATATGCTATGTTTCAAGCAGACATTTATCTTCAATAATTACTGTATAGAGACTTTTAACCTAGGTTTGGTACACATGGAGGAGAAAATCAAACTAATAATTCAGCATGAACATATAGCAGAAATTTTAATATCCCATTCCTCATGAGAGCAACATCAATTGCATAAACATATCTCTTGCCCCAGAAAAGTGAAACATCCCGATATCCTATATCAAGGCCAACTACTCACTGGGACCAAGTTACAGCAGGTCAGCCAGAGCTCTGCTAGCCCCAGGGGTTAATTTGAACCCCCTTTGGCTCTAAGAGGACACAGGAGTCCTGATTCACCACCAGACTTCACACTCTCAGCATGTGCCAAGCCAAATTGTTCCCATGGGTTGGTCTGTTTCAGACCAGAAACCAGACAGAAGCAAATACTTGACCCCTTGCAAAGCAATCTATTATAAGTTACAGGAAAGAGGTAGTATGCCCTGGCTGGGTAAACATGAGATAAAATAAGAGAGTAGAAACCAACAATAACAATATATCCACGTTAATACTTTTTAAAACATAAGCTTGACCATAACTCTTTCAAATGTTATGCAAACAAGAGCAAAAGGAGAAAGTACTTCATCATTTGGCCCTCATTTGCTCAATCAGATGCCAGAAAGAGTTAAAGACCCTCAGTTGGAATTGCCTAAGTAGTTACCAGGTGCACAGGTTCTTGGGAGAAGGAGAACAAAATGTGGGAGAATGTGGGCAGGGAGGTTCTGAGCATGTTCTCCCTTTGCTCAAAGAGCACTCATGTTCCGTAGAAACAGCAGCAGTCATGCAGCATCATCCACAGCTTGCGAGAGAGCCAACAACAGGAGCTGAGCAGATTCCTGAATCCTCCCAGTATTGAGACCACTCAGCCCAGCGAGGACATGAATGCCAACAGTCAGGAGAACAGCATGCAGCCAGAGGTGGGGATCTTCATCGAAGGGCATCCTGTTTTCTTTAAGAAAGAAGGTGCACGTCACCTGAACATTCCAGGCAATGTGACAATTTCACATAGGACTTTTTTTTTAATTGAAAATAACAATGGGAACATGTCCTGTTTGTGTCTCTACCTTTCAGGAATCAGTTTAGATTGTTTCAAAAGATCCTGATTTGGGAAAATACCAAATGGGTACTAATGTACAGAATCCCACGCTTCTACTCATTCTTCTTTAGAATCCGCAACAGCTCTGGAAGGGCTTTAATGAGCCCAACAGGGGGACGTAACCCAGGAGAGCCCGATTTACAAGAAGTTCTGCCCTCTTTGCTTGCCCTCATCAACTCATAGAAATTTCCACTCAATGTCGTGAACGTGCTTATAATTGCCTTTCATTACTTAGGCCCATTGCAGTCTCATTTTTCCTTAGTTGGCCATCTAAATAGCATATGGAATTTGGGGAAAATTAGCTTGAGGACCTTCTATTCAGTAAGGTGCAGCATATTTCTATTTGCAAACTCAATCTACGCTTCTATTATTAAAAAAAAAA